>CM069452.1:24279363-24346478 GCA_035610835.1 Ophiura sarsii
ATATAGTGTTTCTAGAAAATAGTGAAAGAAAAAGTACTGACATCACAGTGAAAATACCATCCACCACAACTCAGTTGTGGACACAAATTATTTGTGTAATAAAATAAGAGCATTTAGCATAGATTGATTTTAAAGAAGAGAAAAATAAAATTATAAAACTATATGCGTTTTCTGAAATTTGGCAGTATTTGGGAATTCGGCAATGCCTCCTGTATTTGGCTTCCTCTGGACAGTGACTTAACTTAACAGGCGCAGCTTTTATGCACGCGTATGTATCTTCTGCCTTTCAACGCTCATGTGTATACACCAGCGCCGCGAGTAGTCGCGCCCGTTATGTGCTGCAATTAGTAGAATACGCGGTTACGTCACTGTCTCGTGATGGCCAAATAGACTATAGTAAGTCAATGGGATTTCAAATAACAACAAATTCCGTAAATCAAAAACCGCTTTTTGGAGAGAAAAAAATCAAACTTGGAATATCATCTTTTCTTATCAATATACATATCCAATATTTTGAAGCAAATCAATGCTACCGTAGCAGAAGGCCAAACTTCTTTTTTTTGTCCATAGAGGGTCCTCAAAAGGTAGGGTCGTTAGGTCAGATTATTTTTATTTATTTATTTTTTGCTCGTGGTTGTGCTGGCCCAGTCCTAGCCAGTACACAGAATTCTGAACCATGTCAGATCTTTTGAATGACCCAAAATAACTTACATAATACTATACATGGTATGGGGTCACATGAGGGGTTACGTGGTCAATTAAGGCCATATACGTGATTTTTTTTATTGAATTTTTTTTGTTAACAAATTAAAAAGTTACACGGTCGGGGCTTTAGTACAGGGGCTTTAGTACACGTTTGGTCGGACATGAACAAACAATAAACAAACACTTTTGGTTTTTTTGTTGGCCTAATGGGGAAAGACAATTTCAGCTATAACACTAACAGTCTAGTTGCTACCCACGCAGTCCACTTTAGAGTGTAACTAAGACTACAGGGAAATGGACCTCTCAGGTAGGGTCGGGTGGTTGGGCGGGGTTTTTTTCTTTATCAAAACAAATTCAGGAATATTTGGTGAATGTTCAACAATTTTTGAAATGTTCAAACATTTTCAAACAATTTTACACAAATCTTAAAAAAATTAGAAGAAAAAAAGAAAAAAAATCAAAATTGTTCTTTAAAACATTTTTTGAAAAACAGTGTGTTTTTTCTCGTCGCCTATAGTAGGATTATTTCAATAGCCTAATGTGTATAAATGAAATAAGAATTTATTGAGAAAATATATTACATTCAATTTTGCAATAATTCATATGTTACAAGGGAGAATCACACAGGGAAATTTATCAAATAAAATAATGAAAACCTGACAAACAAATGACCCTAAACATCAAAGGTTAACCAAAAGAAAATAACCCCTTTTTTTAAAGACGTTTGACCCTTTTTCTGGGATTTATTTGACAATCTTGCATACCATGTAATATCCTTTCCCAATATCATGTCAAGATGGATTAAGATAATAATAATATAAATCGTCTTTGTTAAAAGCAATAACAGCTTAAATAAATATTCTTGGGGATATAAGAGCTATTAGTCAATAAATGTAATAAATCAGCAATATTTTATGAATTATCATTTACCTCATCCAGGTTGTGAGTGGAAGGACTTGTGAAAAATGCAGTTTTTGTCTCGTTTAAAGTGGTCATATAAATAACACTCATGTGAAGAATTTGAGTATCCCACAATACATTATGATTGTACACTATTTGTTCATGAATTTGAGGTGATAGTGAGAGGAAGACATTGAGGGCTCAGAAATATAAGGCCTTATCTCCATTTTGACCATTTTGAGAAAAAGGCTATTGAAGATTTTTAAACACATTGGTGAGATACAGATGAGGCCTTGTGGTACTGGCTATAACTTTGAAAGGGGTTGTGTTATAGGGATAATGCTGTGTGCTACGGAAAGAGAATTTCTTTCTGAACATTTTGATACCAAAATCTCCTTTTTGAAAAATGGAGATGAGACCTTTTGTTTGTGAGCCCTCGACATGAGTAGATCCAGTGTTTGCCTCCTTAAGTGGTCAGTAAATAACAAACGCAGGAGAGAATGGAACCATGATGCATTATGATAGTAGGTACTGTAATAAGTGTATACTAAGACATTTTTACCCTAAAGGTCCAATTTATTTAACAATACAGGGCGAGTAAAAAAACAGCAATAGTGGAAGGAAGCCATTTTATATTCAAAACCGAGTTTGTAAATTTTAAACCAAGTTTAATTTTTTTTTAAACATAGCAAGAATTATATATTTGTTCCCAACTTTGAGTGAAAAAATGAAGTCAATAGTATTTTTCGTTTGTCTTTGGTGACCCTGTTTGCTGCACAACCCAATTTACTTGTTTGTCCACAAGCATTTGGATTTTCAATTGAAATTGCACATCGCATTTTCATATTTGGATATCCCGCCAACAAAAAATGTGAATAATTTAATTTTTTATTGCAGGTTTTTTTTACTCACCCTGTACTCTGTACACCATTATCAAACTCCAATGCTCTGAAGACGCCAATTGTCTAATACTAAGGCAAAAAAAAAGTTTGTTTGCCCTTAATGGCCAAAAATTTGGAGAGTCGGTAGGTCTCTCCTTTTTTTACAATGGAGCAATATTCTTTGGCTTAAAATCGATGGATTGCGGCTTGAAACACGCAGAATAATTATTAAACATTGTTCCTACCCTTTTGGGAAACAAAATACTGTAAAACAAGTTAATTTTGCGAGCAATTTAATTTCGCGTATTTCGCGAGAGGCTCAAATTCGCGAAATTATATTGCCGCGAATTAATGTGTGTGAAGATGACAGTAGTGGTAGAAATTTTAGATTTTAATTACCGTGAAACTAGTGATGATTAGCAATTCGCGAAAAAAATTGCCGCGAAATTTACTTGTTTTACAGTATACACAAATATTGACATTTTATAACGTCAACAGAAAGATTTTTTTTAAAAATTAAAAAAAATGGCGACCCGAGATGTTTGTATTTGTGGGTCGGTTGCGGAGGGCAAACAAACACCTTTTTTTTTGCCTAACGTAGGGAGACAGGTAACCCATTTACTTCTACGATCAAAACCTACACAAAACCCTATCCGTTCACACACGCATACTAATTTGCCCTCTTAGTGGCCGATATACCTCGCAGCGTTACCGCATACCTTTAATTTTTTAATCCACTTTCCACATACTACTCTCTACTAAAATGCACTAATGTATTTGGCTAATTGAGTAGCATTCTCTATACTCCATTCATGTCACCTGTCCACTGACATTCACTCGACCCCCGGCCAATAAAATATAAGAGGATGCCCGCGCGTCCATCTCTAAAGAAGCTTTCATCTCACCTTACCAACAGTGCTGTCTGCTTATTTAGATAAAAATTTGAGTAAAATGAATGGACAATTTCTCGTCTTGAGCTTATTATAGCAGTCGTAAGCTGCAAGGCATATATATACCTGTGTGTGCATAATGGCGAGAAATAGCTTGATATGGGTGGCTGATCCCAACCGGGTTTAATATGTGACAGCCCTTGAATAATATAACCGACATAATAGGCTACGAAAAATTATGTGTTTGTTTCAGGTCGGTGGCATGGATTTTGATGAAAGATGCATGGTTTAAAAAAACAAATCTGTTTATGACATCATTAAAAATTGAAATCATATAAATAAAATGCAGGATTCCTGGGTATAAATATATTTTTGTTCTTTTTATCGTCAAATACAATATCATAAAAAAAAATCAATATTATATTGCCTGCACTGATGCTTGATACAGCACTAGTTGCAAGACATGTTGCTTACAATTTTACAGCGAAATGCGAAATTATGCCGAGTTCAGTGCATTTTTGGAAAATATTTACTTGAAAATTCTCAAGGATTTTTCTTAAGAATACAAGGAGATACTTAACAATGCACCACAAATCGCAAAATGTGGGCAAATCTTCAATAATAACAAGGGAAAAAATTAGCAGACTATGAACAACAAAACCTTTTTTGGTTGAGCTGAAATGAAATGGTAGTTCGCTCATCTATCGCTCACCAAGTCACACACAGTAAAACAAGTAGGATCAGGAAGCATTACAAGTAGTTAAAGCGCTTTAATTAGTGTGCCGTTATTTATAGGTTTTACCTGTCACCTTGCCAGGTAATCCTACTGTGGGCTGGCAGGTTTTAACGCGATTAATATTATTATTTATCTATTCACAAATTTGAATTTGGGGTATTAAAATTAGGAGTTATTTGCTCTTTGGGTGAAATAATGGATATTTAAAGACCTGTGTGGTACTACAATTATTTATAGTGTAGTCAGTTCCAAATTGGCGAACATGTTTACAGAAGCAATTGAATTCAGAAACGCTCACATGGCACATAACACATTGTGAACCATATACATGACGCTCGTGTATGCTTGGATTACTTATGCACGCGAAGAAATAAACAACAAATTTCACGCCAATTTGATAGTATATTACTTTTGGCCTTTTTGGAAAGTTCTGAAAAATTTGAATCAGAGTAGACTAAATACCTATAATATCTTAATCTTACTATAAATCTGGAAATGGTATGTGTTTGTTTGTTAACCGAAGTACTCCATTAGTTTTGATCAAAATGTCGCCTATTTGCATGAAAGACAGAGGAAAATACCGGAAGTGTATTTCAATGAAATTGGTTAACAATTGGCTCCAAAAACAGCCAAAACACTTAAATATGTCACAGGAATAGCGCATGATATTGGGTGTTGCGCATACTACCGTGTAATACCGTGGTTATGTGTTTCTGCATGGGCATGCGGCACTATATATATTTACACACCCCCCCCCCCCCCCCTCCCCAACTGGTGCTGAAAAAATAAAGAAAATAAAAATAAAATTGTTGCCAAAGCTGTTAGTTCTATGCCCCTTTGACCTAACATATCTCGCAACAGAATGTCCGATTGAAATATAATGTTCAGTTCAAGAATCTTCAGACCAAGGGCTAAAACATATTTGATTTTAGAAGAATCGACCATATTCACGCGGCAGCCATTTTCTAAAATTTGCCACCCAAGCCTCGTTCTCGTTACGTATACCTGCACCTGCGTGACTTGCGTGAGGATGCGTACGCCGCGCGCTTTGGTACCACGCTTCTCGCGCAGTTCTATTGTGGTGCGCGAGGCGCAGATAGACCAAACGGGAACGAGGCTTGGGTGGCATATTTTGGAAAATGGCTGCCGCGTGAATAGAGTCTATTATAAATGTTTGACTCAGCCAATAGAGCCACCTTAACTGTACCCTCTAGGGGATTGGGCTTACATCTTCATATATTTATAATATACTCATTATGAAGAAATCAAATTTGTTCAGAATTGGAATCGAACAACAAAGAATTTTGTCATCAACTAACTATAATTGTCTACAACAGAAGAAAAAAAATCATCATCGACGAGAGACACCAGACTTAACACTTTCCACGCGGCTATTATTTTTAACATACAAAACAGATTTTTCAGAAACCTTTCACAATTTTTAAAGTCTATCTCAAGGATTACTGACCCAATACTAGGCATGTTTGTACTTATGTCAATGCATTTCTCACGATGATTCCAAATATGGTAATGAAACTCCATAATGTTGACATTTTTTAAACATTTCGTGACATTTTGGAATGTCGTCTGCAGCTGCTTGCCGCGTGGAAAGTGTTAAATCAGAAGAAAACAAACAGAAGTGAGCAAGCAAGTGCTACATTGTATAGTTATAAATGCAGGTAAATCTTTGCCTTTGGACAAGTTCAAAACTGTCAAGCATTCATGAAGATTAACCCGATTTCTCTACCTACATGTAGAAGAAGTGGCGCTAATACCAGCAAAAGCTTAGACCATTTTGAACTTGTCCAAAGGCAAACCTGTTAGAACTGTTTACTTGTATTATGAACGGATTATAGTCGGTGTCATTAACCAACAGATCAACCATGCCACCATGTCTATACTCTGTTCCATCGGAAGTGGAGAGAGAGGCATCAGTGTAGCATTGTCCATAGACATCACAATGTAAGGATTTGTCTTTTAGACGACAAAAAACATCCTGCTCTACGGGCTCGACAGACCCAATTTTTTAGAATTAAAAAAAATTGTACAAATTAATTTAATATGAGAAGAAAAATTTGAAAAATCTGAAATATGTTCGACATTTTCAAAATATTCCCTTTTTGTTGTTGGAAATTTCAGAAATTTTACCAAAATGTCCCAACATTTTTGGAGACAAAAATGCCAGACTGAGCAACCCTTCCTGATAGGTCTGTTTGCCCGCATTAGAGGCCATGCACCTGTTAATACGCAGCGATAACTACAATACTCTGCAGAATCATATTCACGCATTGGCAGGATTAGGGGTATGGTGTGAAATTGTGAATGTGAATTCTGTCAATGACCGGAGCGATGGCTGCAATGAATGGTAATTATGTTTAGTGAGGAATACCCTCCCTTCTAACAGCATCGTTGACATTGATTGATATGTAAATGCTGTATTATAGTTTGTATACAATGGCTTGCAAAATGCAATAGCAATGACAACTATCTTGGTGGAATCAAATTTGCCATCAACCTAATACAAAATTTGCTAATGCTATACAGAAAAGGAAGAGTTTATATCATTTGTATGATACAAAATTTGTTCCAAAAAGGGTGATACACAGGTTGTGTGTTCTTGTGCTAGTCAGGGATTTCTGTTTTCCTGTTCCTCTCACAATCAAACCCTTGCTTATAGCTGCTTACCATGAAGAAAATTACCAAAGAGCAAAGACATGCTTGTCTGTATAATAATGAACTGCCTGTCCCCCAGCACAGCACTACTTCATTGACACTGCACAGTCAGGTTTTTCCCAACTGGCCACGTCGGACTCGACGCTCTAATAAGTAATAGTCACTTTTATCAATTATTTAATTGTGACATTGTATGGGTAAAGCCATGAAGATCACCTGAATAGATACGAGTGATCGGATAGTCATCATTGATGGATATAGCCTAGATTCGCAGATAGGGAAAGAGCCACTCAATCAGTACCGCTTTTAAGTTCAAGGCTTAAATGCAACGGTGAAAACTAGCTACATGTATATTGGCATTAAAAAACCTATGGGCCCCGACTGACCATTTTTTCAATTTTTCAACAAAAAAACAATACAAAATCATTTAGAGAAAATCTTGAACATTTTAATATTTTGTTTAATGATTTTTCACAAATTGATGAAATTCATCTCGAACATTTTGACAAAATCAAACAAACCAAAATCCGCCTGAAACAACCGACCCTACCGGAGAGGTCAGTTTACCTAATAGAACAGGGTGGTTTTTTGGTCAAATTATAGCCCTAAATCCCTAAGCGTGTTTTTGACAATTAAACTATAAGCAGAGAAAAAAGGGTCACATTTTGAGGGAAAGACCACTGTTTTCCTACACCATCTCCCATGGCAGGCAAACGCCCAGCTGATTGTGCTAACGGGGGAGCTCGAAAAACTTAACTTTTGCGAGACCATTTGATAGCTCGCTGGATCGTGCCTTGAGAATCGTGAAGCATGCGGTACAACAGCTATTTTCTGTGGCCTATTGTGGCCTCTGGTAAGGTTAGGGATAAGACACAATGAAAGGTGTTTGTTAACCCTAACTCCCTAAGCGTGTTTTTGACAATTAAACTATCAGCGAAGAAAAACACGTCAAATTTTGGGGGAAATCACAGTTCGCCCCTGCGCCAGGGATTGAACCTGGGCGACCCAACCGCGTGGCAGGCAGAACGCCCAACTCTAACGGGGTGAGCGTGCCATTGAATCGTGAAACACACGGTACAGAAGCTATTTGCTTTGGCCTTTTGTGGCCTCTGATAAAGTTAGGGATAATGAACTGCTTGTTCCCCCAGCACAGCACTACGTTGACACTGAACAGTCAGGGTTTTCCCAACTGGCAACGTCGGACTCTAATAGCCACTTTTATCCATTATTAAATAGAAACATTATATGGGTAAAGCCATGAAGATCACCTGAATAGATACGAGTGATCAGTTCGTAGTCACCATTGATGGATATAGCCTAGATTTGCAGATAGAGAGAGAGCTATTCAATCAGTAGGTATGCTTTCAAATTCAAGGCTAAAATTCAGCTGCCTATATTGGCATACAGATGTTGACATTTCTGTAACACACACATTTTTAAGGATGCTTGCAAAAGCTTGATTACAAGAAATTTATGTAACTTAACCAAAAAAAATGTTTACGTAAAACAATCAATTTTCACAATTCATAGTGCAATGTGAGATAATCATGATGCATTGTGGGGAAATCTTGAGAAATGCACGGTTGTATACCTGAAGTGCTGGAATTCTATTCTACAATTTTTACCAAATACACCCCCCCCCCCCCCCCTACATTGATTTTAGGTTGTTTTCTCAGTCAGTGCACAAAATGTCATATAAACTTAAATACTCAAGCAAAAATGAATAAAATATTTGTAATAAATTGGATGCAAAATATGACAAATTTTCCATTGCTGGTTATGCTAAACAATAGGGATTTGGTCCAGTTTCATTCAGTGTAGTTCTTCACAGCAATTGTGTTACTGTAAAAGTGGACATTTTCGTGTTACATTTATTTTCGTGCCTTAAAATCAGCAAGGGCAAAAATAAAAATGTGCAAATATATTCATTTGGTATGTAGGTCTATGTGAGGAACTAAAAATTGCAAAAATAAAAACAAGCAAATTTGTTCAAAATGTGCAAAGCGCAAAAAATTACACACAAAAAAATGTCAACTTTTACAGTATTCCACAAGGTAAATCACTCTCAAGTAAATTGCAAATATGCGGCTCCACAATTAATAAGTCATGGTTTCCTACAATAAAAGGCAGTATAATACCTCAATTTATTTATAACAAAATCCTCTTCATTGTATGAAACCATCTTTACTATTATATTAACCCTTACAGCCCCGCACCCCATGAAATCCCATTTCCCAGCCTGTCGGTTCCACCGCCCGCTGAGGTTTTTGGTGAAATAATGGCCCCGGGCTACATAGCTGGGCGAATACACTCGCCCAGCATAGCTTTCCCCGTGGCTCAGTTGGTAGAGCGTTCGACTTGTAACCGAGAGGTCGTGGGTTCAAACCCCGGGGCGTGGCACCTCTTGTTGTGTGTGCCTTTTTTGCTTGAAACCAATTTCGTTGGAAAATCCACCGCGAGTGTTAGGGTTAATGATGATAATATAGTTTGTTTTGGGTATTTATATCAAGTATGGTTCATTCATATCCAGTGATCTTGTATCTAGGAGCAAAGGCAGGTTTGATGCTGGCTTGTGGGTCTTTAACACACAAGAAGATCCTATACCCTTGAAAAAGTTTGAGGTAACTCCAGGATGGGAGGGGTAGTTTATGCAGGGGTCAAATTACTTTAGACATGATATGATTCAGTTGAAAAAGTATCTAGAATAGTTGGTATGGCTCCAAGGAAGCAAAGAGTCAATAATGTCAAATTCATCTATCAAAGATCATGCAACATTTTGGATTTTGGATTCCTCAATGTAACATCCAAATTAGTTTATAAAAGTCTCAAATTCCGTCCTTATTCTAATCATGAGATAAAAGATGTGTTGGAAATGAGCCATTAAGTATCAGGAGAAAACGGGTCAAACTTTTCCTTTTCTTGGGGGATCAGGCCGCGCCAGCGCTTTAACCCAGGTCACCTGCGTGAAAGTCCGGCACTTAAATGATTGCACACCACAGTAAAAAGACACGTGCTAAGCTAAGCTCGCGTGCGAAGTGCCCATCTCTCTTTCCTTAGCGTTTGGGCCTGACTCCTTCATATAATTTTGGCTGTAGGAGGTTCGCCACTCTTCCCGCAAAGAGAGTCTGTTTACTTCCCAACATGAATTAATGCCGCTACCCATTTATACACCTGGGTGGAGAGAGGGAAGTGCCTTGCCCAGGACAGGGCTTGAATTAAACTAAGGCATTGCAGGCAATTGCCTTCAATGCCCCACCTAGTAGCCTTGATGCCCTCAATTTCTGGCTGTTTTTATTCCATTCAAAAGTACATAATGGCCTTGGATAAAGTTGGTGCCCCTTTCAAATTGCCTTAAATTGCCTGCCCTTTTCATTTCTTATTTCAAGGCCTGGCCCAGGACACAACACGCTGGCTGCAACCTTGTATTGTGGAGTGAGAACTTATCCGCTGGACACCACAGAGTCAGCTCAAAAAATCTGATCATTTTCTTCGCCATTTGATAGCGCCATGAGATAGACCGGTGAAGTGAGCCTTAAAACACCCAGCTTTGAGGACGGTTAGGGTTAATATACACTCTGCCAGCCCAAAACATGCACAGAATTGTTGCCCTGAAGCATTCCCTTTTTCCATGAACATTAGGGTGTCTTTACTTGCAAAGTATAGAGAACTCCTAAAAATGCACCACTGTGGAATTTTGAAATCACTTTTACTTCAATTGAACTTGATTTTATGATATGATGATGGAATCAAAATGGCGGCGGCGTACTGGATCTTCTTTTCAAGTCTATGCCTAAACCAGATAGAAAGCATTACCCCAAACCAGAACTGAATGTCTATACATACAGAGCACATACACCCAAGGGAGTGGAATTCAACAGGTATGGTGGTCAGGTTTCAAAATATTCACACATCTAGCCTGGCATTCTTTACACCTGTTTTTGGTCAATGTTGTTGTTTCCCTTCATCACACAACCCTGACTGAATAATGGGGGTAAATTAGCTTTCAGCTAAATGTCATATTTGTGACCTATTTGGTATTATAAAAAGGTGTCATGCTTGGGTTATTAATTATGCAAGAGCAAAACATTGGTCTCTGTGTGGTCAAAATAGTGCACATACGCTTGGCTGACTTGTTATTCGATATAACTACATATATCTCGCCAATTTGGAACTGACTCAACTATAGCCCACGCTAATTTTTTGAAATGATGTGATATAGGGAAAGCCAACCCTGACATTGGCTATACCTAGTATTAGAATCCTTCACAGAGCTATATAGAAATAAGTCAACATTTACAAGGTGTCCAGATGATGCCCAATGCCTTTGCTTTGGACTTGATGTGCATGTTTGTACTGTACTAGTTAAAAATCAAAGGGCCTGGTGCACATTTGAATAACAAAGACACTTGTGACCAGCGGCCAGGCACATCAAAAGAGGGCTTTGTCGACAGTATGCACTTTAAGATATTGAGGAAGTAAAGCATGAACAAATAGAAGAAATAAAAAGAAATTTCCACCTAATATTTCACATTAAATCTGATCAAAATTGACCAAATAACTCACTAAATACCCCGCTTGCATGCATTCTTATTTGAGCACTGCTTATTAAAGTGCTTGGTCATATCCAAACATAACATTTAAAATGGAGACAAATCATGAATTTTCAAATCACACATATCTAAATAATAATTTCTGTGACATGTCATGATTGTTTCCATCTGCAAGTTGTATGTTTTGATATGACAGGTACTATTCATACATAATCATTTTACATAACGCCAAGTAACAAAAATAACAAGTATATCGTCAGCATCCTCTTCGTTTTTTGCCGCAGCACCAATTTTTTGTTATTTGATCGAAAACCCATAGAAAAGGTTTTTAAAAAAATGGAGGGAAATCGGAAATTTCATACCTTTTTTGCAATTGTAAGCTCTTAAACTGGTATACATCAATCTATACACAATATTAACTTACACAGTACCTCAGAAATTTCACATCAGCTATTTTAGACACGGCAGCCATCTTGGGGGAAAACAACACATAACAACAAATAACAAGGGCGTCCCACCAATTTTTGAAAAAGTCAGGAAGATATACTCATTTTTGGTTTTTTTACTTGGCCTAACAATTATTACTGACCTTCTCCAGCTGGTATCACTTGGCGGTGACAAATATGGCGCTGTATATGGTGTTGTGTCGTATGATAGAGAGTTAAGGATAAATCACTGAAGGTATATAAGGCATAGGATTGGCACAGACATACACATTTATTATAAGAATCCATTGTTTTCAAAAACCTTAGATTCAAATCTTATTGAAACTCGTAAGATATTTAATCAAAATTTTAGATGAATATTTACAATACTTATTCTTACTTTAAAAAAAAAACTTCGCAGAATTTAGCGAAGAAAGAATTACTTTCTATGGACACCTGCTATGGGGACTGGACTGACTTCTATGGACATGGACAACTGCTATGGGGGCTGGACTGACTTCTATGGACATGGACAACTGCTATGGGGGCTGGACTGACTTCTATGGACATGGACAACTGCTATGGGGGCTGGACTGACTTCTATGGACATGGACAACTGCTATGGGGCTGGACTGACCAATTTTTTTCAATTAATAAATTGTCTAAAACAAAAATCACAACATTTTTGTATAAAATCTTTGAACATTTTGTTGTTGTAATTTTGAATTTGTTTGAATATTTTGAAAAAGTGTTGAAAATAAAATGCCTTACTGAACCTATCTGTCCTTTGCATGCCCATAAAACAGGTGTGTGTTTTTTGTCACCTCAGTAAAACAATATCTCCCGATACAATGTCTTCAGCTTATAATGAATATGGCAACAACATCTCTGTTTTCAAACAGTAGAATCAACACACACTTCTAAAAGGTCGCTTCTAAAAGGTCGGAGCTTTTGAATGAATGTGCAATGTTTCAATTGCAAAACAATCAAACAATTGAGAAACACTACACACTTGCATTAATCGCCAAAGAAAGAAACAGAAGATGATACATGTAGCTGCTGAAAGCTGATACTACATATTTTTCTTAGAAATGTATCTTGTTTCAGTGATGACTTATAATATATGCATGCTATGCTAAAATAAGAATGATTAGGGAAAAAATCATAATTAATTTTTCAGCATATAAATTATCTCTGAATTTCAACAAGTTTTGAAATTTCAAAAAACAACATTTGGAATCTAGATCGGTCGGTCGGGCCCGTAGAACAGGGTGGGTTTATTTCGTCGCCTAATACGCTACTCGCACGGTACAGATGGAACCATTGAAAGCGAGGCTCTCCCCTCACCATGCACTATCACGCACATGTTGGGCGAGCGCGCTGAGGGGAGAGCCTAGCTTTCATTCTAAAATGGCGATTGCGTGCAAGTAGCGTATAGATCACTGTAATAAATGTAATAAATGGAAAGCTAAAAAAATGTTACATATCAGACTGGTTGATTTCATTCAGAAAGCACCACCAGTGTAAACAGTAATTAATGATACATAAGTTTTCCTTGTTTAGAGGGAGACACCTGGAAGTAAAAGCCACCATCCTTTTATCGCAATGGTTCAGTGCATGTAGGCTTAGCTTGAGAAAAATTGCATGCTCATCCGTGCAGTGCGTGCATCACACAGTATGCAAAAAAACCAGTACGCTGACGCTAAATCATAAAAAGAAACAGTGGTTTTGATTGAGTTGACTTCAGTCCATTTCTGTAAACAGTTTACCGTAAGGCGACGGGGGGAAAAACCCTGTTGTATTGGCGAACTGACCTCTCAGGCCGGGTTGTACAGCCATATATTTACCCATCACACATTAATAACTTCAACCTGTTTATGCTAAAATACATGTATAATGTTACTGCTTAGATGATTTAGTTTTGTATGTTACAGTGATGATGTTAAAGTGATGACATGTTATGTCTTAAGAAAGTGACGTGGACTTCCGTGTTTGAAGATAACTCCCAGAGATTATCTTTTCTATTATCAATTTGAACCGTATTAGAAACAACAACACTATATGAAACTTAATCGGGGACATTTTGGGAAACTTGACTTATTTGAAGATACCTTATGAAACTTACCTGATATAACCTAAATTGGACAGACCTATAGTTCAAATTAGACTGGGTCCCCGCATCCATCTTTTTGGACGCCATTTAAAAAAAATGGACCAAATAGAGGGACTGGGACAAAACACTGCAAGAAAGTGAACGGATTCCATGACACTTCTAACTTATCTACCCATGCGCAAGTCTGCCCGACAACAATACCAAAGCAGTGATTGGTCAAATTTCACTGTAGCGTGTTTAACGATCGTCACACTGCGCTGTGGGAGGTAACTCAGTGCGCCACATTGCGTCACGCAACACTGCATAAAACCACCGTCACGTCACAGTGGCGTGCTGGTGCATGAATAAATAAGCTCATGTTAAGTCACAAGTTTATCTGCGCACAATTTTGAAACTGTATTTTTACAGTCTTCACTTTGGAGCATCCTCGCAGGGGCCGTATGTAATTTGTGACGACGGGAAGGATTCAGCCACAGTTCAAATCACTTGGACAGTTTCAGAACGTACATGTGCGTGCATGCCCGCCAAACATAACACAAGTAAATCACAGGGTAACAAAGCAAGCATTGAACATCACACGCATGCCATATTCATGAGATTTTGTGTCCAAGAGTTTCTCAATCTGACTCTAGTTAATCTTATCTTACTTGGAGACAAATAACTAGAGTTCTGTACCTTATTTAGGAAAAAGAATATTGTACATCCCCAGTTTAATATTTGGAGATACTTGTTACCTGATTATAGGGTATCTCAACTTTTATAAAATAGGGCATCTGGTCTCTTAAAATATATAAATGTAAAGGATATGTGTCTTCTGTGTGTAGATGCTCCCCTTGGCGGCCTGTAACCTCTGTCCACAAGACCTGAACGACCTCCAACAGGAGTCTTTATATCCTCTAAATTATGAAGAGCATTCTGTAAAGAAATCATAAGATAATAATACAAATATTAAAATGACAATAACAAAGTCAGATAAATTGTCTTGATGAAGCTAGTCGACTGTGTATACCTTGTATAATTTCACTGTCACACAATCGAACAACACCCTCTGATACTTCCCATCCGAGAACCGACCAAATAAAAATGTGCATTGGTCGGTTCTCGGATGGTGACAGTAAAATACACGGTATACGAAGCAGACTATGTATGATGAAGCCTGCCTGCTAGATTTGTGAGATGTTGGCATGACATTATGGTCCAGGACCATAAACTAGATTTTGTGAGATTTCGGCCCGACATTATGGTCCAGGAACATAAATGGAACAAAGCTATGTTAAACATACAATGCACTATATTACATAAATAGCATAAAGCTAGTAGGATATCCAGTTTGGAGCTCTACTCCCCTGGGTTTGTTTGATTTATTCTTTTTTTCAAATATCATTTCTAAGGTGTTTAAGAAGAACTTTCTGAGAGAGTCAGGCAAAGGTGTGCAGATGGGGGTCGGCCAATTTTTTTTGTACTTTGGGGATAAGATACATGTCCATGAAGATTTACAATGATGGTAATAAAAAATTCTGGGTACCCCCCTACTGGGAGATATATCACCCCCTAATAATGACCCTTAATAGTACATTTTCAGAAGTGAAAAAAGTAATTTTTCACAATTTTCAGACTAGTGCCAATTACTGACAACATTATAATATCATTTCAGTTATGCTTTCCATCAAATATTCATCTTTTGTCTTTACAATGCAATAATAAATTATTTTTTAAGATATTGGATTGTTCCATTTTTAGAGGGGGGTATAATGGCATTTTCAGGGTTTTCATTAAATGGAGAAAAGGCAAAATGAAGGTCAAGTTTGCAATAGCATAGCAAAATTGCCAGTGATTTTTTTTTATTGTTATTTTCCTCAGAGCACCAATAGACATAGATAAAACAATTCAACAAATAAAATCGACGGAGACTTGTTCATTATTAATATATTCACACCATATACTCGGGCCATTTTCTGAAAATACAGATTTTAGTATTTTCATACTTGGCGTTAATTTAGTAAATTAGTTCTCTCAACTGAATGAATGTTGCGGTTAAAATAATTATTTCTTACAAACAAGACCAATATTGTTCATTTCTACAAATAAAGTTAAAATTGGACTGTTCCATTATTTTCATGGGTAATTCCTACAAAAAAAATCCTGAATATGTGAAAAGTCAGGTTTTGTGATGATGTATCGTAACATAAAACTCGTGCTAGTATATTAAGCAAATGACAATAATATTCTTTAAATGTACTTACAATAGTGCGATGGAAATGTGCTATTCCATAAGTTAATGGTACCCCCATCCCCCCCCCACCCCCTTCTAGGAATTCCTATGCCTTCTATACCCTTCTGAAGGGACATGGATGTTTTCTGGGGAATTCTCACCAGCGAAAATGTAGTTTGAAGAATTCACACACCTTCCATGTGGGGGCCCAGGGGGGGGGGGGGGGGGGGGGGGGGGGCGGTACCATTAATATTAAGAATAGCCCAAATGAGACTATTCCACTCATTAAAGAGGGGTGTTTTTTGGTTATATCCGGGCAGTATGAATTTGCAATACGTTTGACCAATCAGTTCCAATGATGACATTGTACAATTTATATTTTTAAGACAGCACTGTTCATGCTATGCCATAGTTTTCTAGGAGAATTTATAGTTACAGAAATAGTTATTTCCATGTAAGATCGGACTATCTGACATGTTGGTCCAATCTCCCAACTATCAAAATAGTGTAGTATGTATATCAATACAATACATATTTTGTTGATATACTGTAAGCTATTAACATACGCCTAATGCTATAAATATATTGTGCATGCAAACTCCAAAAGATTTAGAATTGATAATATAACTTTGATTTGATGGCTGGTTTGATAGCTGTGTTTTTGTTATAAATAAATTTGTTGGGGTGTTTGTTTGTTTGTTTTTCATTTACAAAGACATAAAACGCCTATTCAAAACTACTTAATCTAGATTTAGACTACTGTTATGATCACTGCACATAATATTGTTAATAGAGCTGCGACACACATGAGCGTCAACTCCGGGTTGACAGTCATAAAGTATTTCCATTAAAAAAAAGTAAAAGTAAAGACTCGCGCTGAGCATCTCTCTTTCATTAGCGTTTGGGCCAGACTCCCCCATGTAATATATGGCTGTGGGGGGTTCGCCACTCCTCCCGCACAGCGAGTCTGTTTTACTACCAAACGTGAATTAATGCCTGAACGAAACGTTTGCTCAAATATGATACCCGGGATGATACCCTTTTCAAAGATTTCTTTAAAAAAACGTTGTTACTATTTCATCAGTCACTTAATTATGGTTAGAGTTTGACAATTTTGACAATTTTGACACCCGGTTGAGTAACTTATTTCACAATATGTTATTTCTCGTTTTTTATAAAGAGAAAGGAACTCTGATCCATGTTTGAACAAACATATACTTTCACTTAGAGATTCACTTTAGGCTAAATATTAGCCAATAGGCTATATCGATCATCTAACGTATCTGTAAGTGTTGAAAAACACCATTTGCTAGTCAAACCTACACCCCTATTTAATATAATGGAATAATCCAAGAGTACTTAACGACATTCACACTTTAATTTCAGTGAGATTAAATTTAGGCTAAATGTTAGCCAATATCGATCATCTAAAGAAGGCCTACCAAGGCCTACCTGTAAATGTCGCAAAACACCATTTGATAGTCAAAACTACAGGACGTTCAGTTTAAAACAAACAATAAAGAACAAGTAATACCAAGACTTCCACATATTGAATACATTATAATACATACAGTGTGTTGCCTTCTCATTGAACGAATTGCCACACCTACAAAAACATGAATTGTTATCTGATTTTGAACATTTAAATAGTACCCCTGTGAAAGAATGGAACAATCCAACATCATTATACTTTTAAAATGTATTTTATACATTTTGTAGTCTTTTGCAATCAATATCATGATATTTCACTGAAGAAATAGTGAGTAATACTGAAAACAAATACAACGATTGTACTTCCTGTACGATACGGGTGAAATTGGACCAATGTTATATAAAAGTTGGGGGGTAATAAGTGGTTGTGAGTAATAAAAAGTTGAGTCTCCTTCGTTTTGAATGCATTGTATTAACCACCTTAGATGAGAGGTTGCTTCCAGTAAAGATCAATCTTCTAACTACACTGGGAAAGGTACAGTGGCATTGTAAAATATACCTACATTTCAGAGTTTTCGAAATTTTAAAAACTTTTGAAAATAAGCTCACCCCCCCCCCCCCTGTACGATAATGGAATATTCCAATGATAACAACTTTTTTCTGTGTGCGTGATAAAGACAAGGGATGAAACATCACATGTACAAAAGATAGTGTTGATAGATCTTCATCTTAGGTATCAAACCCTAGTCTAGATTTGGTATAAAAAACTAGTATTTTTCAGGTCTAAAAAGTAGGTTCCTGGGGACCATTTTAGGGGGGGGGGGGGTCGAGTTTTCTGGGAGGGGGCTATGACAGATTTTGTAATAGTCATTTTTTGTGAATATTGGACCAAACATGTTAAATCACCAAAATATGATTGAAACTGGCTGACCCCCATCTGTACACATTTTCCCATAGTGCCTGACTTTCTCAGACATCTGCTTAAAAGTGTCGCAAAACACAATTTGCTATTCAAAAACACACCCCTACGGAATATAATGGAATAATTCAAGGGCACTCAACAACGTTTACATTTTAATAGAAACAATAAACAACAGGCAATAACAGGATCTTTACTTCCTATACTCTGTGTTGCCTTCACATTGAAAATGATTGACATGCCTACAAAAACATGAATTTTCATCTGATTTTTGAATATTTTAATGGTACCCCTGTGGCAAAAGTGGAACAATCCAATATCATTATACTTTTATAATGTATTGCATACATTTTGCAATCAATATCATGATAATTCACTGAAGAAATAGTGAGTAATAGAGAGAAAATACCAACGATTTTACCATTGGTTTGACACAGGTGAATTTGACTAATGTTGAAAGTTAGGGTAATAAATGGTTGGGAGTTATTAAGAGTGTAAAAGTCTCCGTCGTTTTGAATGCATTTTATCAATCACCTTGGATGAGGCATTGTTCCCAGCAAAGATCAATATTCTAACTTTGCTGGGATTGGTACAATACAAGAGTAAAATAGACCTAAATTTCATTTTTTTGAATTTTTGAAAATTATCAAAAATAGGCTCACCCCCCTGTTCAGAAATGGAATATTCCAAATGATAACATTTTTTTTCTGCATGCATGATAAAGACAAAGGATAAAACATCCTATGCAGAAAAGATGAAGTTCGTAGATCCTCATCTTAGGTATGAAACCCTAGTCTAAATTTGACACAAAACTGTATTTTTTAGGTCTGAGAAGAGTGTTCAAGGACACCATTCCAGGGGGGGTTCCTATTTTCTGGGAGGGTGTATGCCAGAATTTTTAATACTGATTTTTGAGAATATTTGACCAAACATGTTAAATCACCAAGATATGATTAAAATTGGCTGACCCCCATCTGCACAGATTTTCCCATAGTGCCTGATTCTCTCAGAAAGTCCTTCTTAAATTCTTAAAGTTCTTAACTTTAATGGTCCAGGGCCATATAATTGTCCCGGAGGGGGCACTGACATTGGAAAAGGGTATAGGTATGTGCCGCGCTGAAGACCCCCTTTTTCACCCTCTGCATCAGTTCTTAAGACCCCAATTTTATTGAAAATTCATAAATCGCGAAATTTTGTGTTCCAAAGTCCCAATATTTTGAAAATTTTGTGCTCTAAAACCAAAAAAACCCGAAAATTTGCATTCTTGCCAATCAAAATTGAACAATAGGCCAGTTCTCAAGACCTACTTTTTTGAAAAAATCAGTTCCTAAGACCCTATTTTTCGTCATAAAATCCACTCAAAGTTCTGTAGTCCCCCTTTTTGAGACCCTGTGCAGCACACCCCTACCAAAAAAAAAGTTGAGTGCCCCCCCTGGGATAATAGTGCCAGAATCTCAGATTAGCTGCCTGGTATTCCTATGTGATTGACACTTTGATCAAAAAACTTTATGTGCCCTAAATCTGTGTATACATTTATACTAATTCCCAGGCAAAACAGCAGCTTCTTCGGTGTTTTTCTTAAAAACAGCAGTGACGAATAAGAAATGCTACTTTCCAAGCCAGCCCACATGCCCACTCCTACCGAGGATTTTGTTGCAACATATTTCTTCAAATGTCAATTTCAATATTGTTGTTATTCTGCACACAATGATACCTTATATGATCAATGTATAGAAGAAATCCATAGGTCTAGACCTCTCTGATAAACAAACAGGTAGGGTTTATTTAAACAAATTTAGAATGGATCACATTTGTGATGCGATCTGGGAAAACCCTTCACATGGTGACATTTGGTGACATTTTTCATATTGGAGATTATTTATATCATGAGAAAACTGAAACTCTGATGATTACAGAACTGTTTCAGGAAAAAAGAACTTAACAATTTCTTAGTTGTTTTTTTAACCTATAATCCCTATTTCACATCTGGAGAAATGTGATGGGCAGGGTTGTAGCTACGCCCGGCGGGCCCGCCCGGCACTGGGCCCGGAATTGGGCTGGCCCGCCCGGCACTCTAAAAAAAAAAGAGTACAAAAAACAAATTAATAATTTGTGCATAAAATCGTTAAACTGCCTCATAAAACAAGAGCTTATGTGGCAGGAACCCTCAAAGTACATTAAAAAAGCCTAAAAACATCCCGGCCGCTGAGCCGCGAGAGCTCTTCTCAAGAGCTCGCTACGCTTTGCCCTAATTTTACTCGGCACTAAATTTGGCCTGGTGACAACCCTGGTGATGGGTTTTCCCAGATCACATCACGTATTATGCAAAAATATGTACTACAATTTAACGCCTTTTGTGAACATCCAATACAAAATATTGATATTTTACGTGCTTTAACAACCGCAGGTGGCTGGGAAAAAATCCACTTGATGGATCTCCACATATTGCATAACAGGGAAAAGGTCACTGACCCATTTTGTGATTAGTATAGATTTACAATTGCCTGATATAAAAGCGTTATTAGAAATTATTGTCATTTATTACCTTTTGGGGGATAGTTTATTTTCAACTCACAAAAGGAAAATGTGCAATGTGAATGTGAAATAATTACATTGAGTGCGGTTCGTTTTCTTAATATTAATAATAATACATGGGACTTATAAAATAAAGCGCCTTACGATGTAAACAGCCTCAAGGCGCGATTGTGACTTAATTATGAAATTGTGAAAAAAACCAATGAATACCAAATCTGTTGCAGGATGTTAAGAAGAGAGGGGATATGGCAGCATAGAACAAAGTAGAATAATACGGTATTTGGTAGGCCGATTGACCTCTCCTCTTGGCCTTAGTTGCGGTACCATCAGTGGTATTGTGGCCAAATTGTGAAATTGTGAAAGTAACTGTTAAAATGCACGCAGGGAGTGGAAAGTGTACATTACATACCGTTTGTCCTCAATGTGCACGCAGGGAATGGAAAGTGTACATTACTAAAAAAACCAACAAAAAAACAGGTTGGGTACCCGGGTACGAACTACCCGTGCATTCACAGCCTTACTAATAACATGGTGTGAAAAAACACCTTTTGATTCTGCTCTTATGCGTTATGGCAACACTTATTGTATACCAGATTTGAATAATATTGTCCGCGATTTTGCAAAGTAGGCCATTTCATGCTGAGGTCCAAATTAGTTAGATTGTTTTTTGTTTGTTTGATTGAATTTCTTGGGGAGTTCTTTTTTTGGGGGGGGGGGGGGGTCGGTTTCAAAAATAGGGAAAATCAAGAACTTACCCCTCGTCATGAATATTACCTAAATATTTTAGATGTAGAACTAACTTTTATTTTATGAACTTATGGAGCTCAAAACTCAGATCATATATTTCTTTGTATGAGGTGACAGGTGTAAAAGGAAACTATTATTCAATTACACCAAGCAAGAGGTCTGCAGTTTAGCAAGTATAAGTTGAGTTTTTACCAATGTGCATAATGTTTCAGAATTACACAAATAAACAATTATGATGAGCAAGATTTTGATGCTTTATATTTTGTAAATTTAATTTTCTTTAATGTTTTTTAATTTATTAACTTGTGATCACCATAATAGCTACATTAATTTCCTTTACTTCTTACCTCTTCTAGGCTATTGTAGTCTTGTGAGAAAGAAAAGAATGGGAACCAGCAGAAAAAACAATTTGGGCTCTTTATCTGGCAACATGGGCTCTTTATCTGGCAACATGTGCAACACATTTATTTACGAATGTTATCCTGTCCTATATAAATGATCACAGGGTGACTCGCATACACACGAGCATTAAGGGGGCTGTGCACCTTCAGGTACATCCTCAGTAAAACTGCCGTAACTTCTTCATTATTCATTTAATCTATATAAAAGTATACATTTTTTTTCAGGAAAGGGTTCAATGAATCCAACCATGATCATGAAATCGACCATTTTGGAAAAAATTATAAGAAACATTTTTTTGACCTGTTCTGCAAAGATAACTCAAAATATATTTTGTCAAATTTTGTCATACTAGTTTTATTATATTCCTTATACAATTCCCTAGGAATCATTTTTTTGTTGAAAATCTTTATTATTTTTTGAATGATCGACCAAAAAGTGCCAAAAAATGTGATTTTTTTTTTTTTAAACCAAAACTGGTGATTTTCACGATTTTGGAGGTAAAAAATGTTTTTCAGCACTTTTTGGTCTATAATTAAAAAAATAATAAAGATTTTCAACAACAAAAAATCGCACAAGACCGATTTCCCCTCAAATTTGACCTTTTTCTCCCCTGATAGTGATAGTTAAGGCCCGGAAGATAACGCAATCTCGGTATTTACGGCGTGATTCTCGCTTTTTATATCAACTAGCGGCGTACCCTCGCTACGCTCGGGTCCCCGCTAGATGGTTATGCCACATTACCTACCTCTGAAACCACATAAACCCCCTACAACCCCCCCTCAACCAGGTTGATTTATAACCATATCCCTCCTAAAGGCATTATAAACCCCCTACACCCCCCCCCCCCAAATTCGGTTGATTTATAATGAATCATATCCCTCCTAACCATTTACCGTGGCTACTTTATTAACCCCTACCTATCAAACCGCATCAAGTTAACCCTCCATACTTTTAAAACCACATAAACCACCCTACAACCACCCCTACTGCAACTACACCAACCAGGTGGATTTATAATCATAACCCTCATAACCATTTCCCGTGGCGACTTCATTAACTCTTAACCCTATCTTAAAACATTTCCCGTGTTTTTACCCCCCCCCCGCCCCATACAAACACCCAAACCAGGTTTATTATAAACACAACCCTCCCTAAACCATTTCCTGTGGCTTCTTCATTAGCCCTCGGTCCCTTAGATTGTTTGGCATGCCAACCCCTGCAAAGCCCGTGGTTTTACACCCCCCCCCCCCCACCCCCCCTCCCGGCCCCACACACACCCAACATGACACCAAATACCCTACCAACAGGTCTTTAACCATTTCCTGTGTGGCTTCTGCGCCATGTGTAGGGGTGCGTGTGCCGCGGCAGTGAGCCCTTTCGCGTGTTTTATGAAGAAATGTTGAAACAACGAAAAACAACAAAAAAGTGCTCTGCGATAAATCTGTATCCGTTTCAAAAAACACAGTTCCAAATACGTATTTGTAATAGGCAAGCGAAGTTCTCACACGAGGCTATTAAAAATGGGCGCAATTCCCACGCTGGCGTAATAATAAATGAAGCTCGTAATTAGAGGCACGGTTCAAAAGGTCAACTTAATACTACGCATACGTGGAGGCGATGACCTGTGAATCATGCCGTAACACGTGGTTCCCAAGATGCAGTGCGGTGCTATTAAATTGCCTGAGCTGCCGAAAAATGGTTCTGTGATCATGCGTGTGCGATCCCGATATGATGAAACGATTGCACTTGCAGAATAAAATAAGAATGATTTGCGCCTGGGATTTGCGATTCAAATGATACATTTTGATGGCGATATGAATGATGAAACGATTGCAGAATAAAATAAGAATGATTTGCGCCCGGGATTTGCGATTCAAATGATACATTTTGATGGTGATTTTTTTTTTTTATGTACATGATTGTATCACTATCCGATTTCTCGTTTTTCTCTCGCTATCAACAATTTCGGTGCGTTTTTCTCGGGTTTTTAGTGAATCTGATGAAATCTCGGTATATCTCGCTTTTGCTTAAAAGTTCGTGCGTTTTTTACCAAAAGTTCATGCGTTTTTTTCCGGGGCTTAATAAGTGATAGTTTAATTCACAAAACCACACCTTCCATTTTCAAAAAAAATACTTCTTGTCAAAAATTGGTCAATTACATCATTGAATATATATTGATTGAAAACACTTCTTAATACTTAATGAAGTTTTCAAGACAATACCTAATTGCGCACCATAATTACAACATATTTATGTTAAAGAGCGAAATTCAAAGTGTTCCAAAAATTCATGACTGAAGCAAAGTTGTTGGATTTTAAAGCTACTGCCAGGGGCATGTGCAGGATATTGTGAGTGGGGGGGGGGGGGCACCTGGCCATAAATGAAATCCCCCCGACTCAGATTCTTCTCTCAATTCCCCCGATGAACCAAAAACATAGTAAAAGGTAGCCCCAGTTTTGTTTGCAGTCACCTCATGAATTTCACGTAAGTGGTGGGGGGGGGGGGGGTAGGTTCAAAATTTGGACAGTAACAAAAAAATCGCACAGTCAATAAAGACAGCACAGCACAGTCAACAACTAATGGACAAATAAGTCAAATATGAGAGTTTTCATCAGTTTTCTCTATAACATTTCCTTTTTTTACCAACATGGTGCATCAATTTGTCGACTACATGTACAAATTTGCTGACTATTTGTCTATTTGGATTATAAGTTAAAAGTTTTAACAGGTTCACCGTCGGACGAGTTTTAAAACTCGTCCGACGGCGAACCTGTTAAAACTTTGAACTTATATTATGAATACCCGTCGTAAACTATCTCACAATTTATTTGGATTATGTTTGGGCTTTTATCTTATTATTATGTCACTTTCATTGGCATTTTTAACCTCTACCCATTTGTGTGTCTTGTTTTATGCATATTTTCTGAGTTGCAGTGAACCAATTGATTGGCCTTTCAGAGCTCTCTTTAGAGAGTTACCAGTTTGATTTTTAATCACTCTGGTCAATAACCTTGTTAATGTCTGTTTGGCTATTGTTCACATTTGCGCTTTATATACAAAAAACAAACAAAAAACACCTCCCCACACAAAAACGCTCTAGCGACGGCCCAGCCCCTGACTGGTAGTAGTTTCCCGACTGACAGTGAGTTTCCCCTGAATATTTTATGCGCACGCTACTGACTACTGCAGATTTAGTTATTCACACAATACAACAAACTTTATACCTGTTGACATTTTATAAACAAACATTATATAAATAGACCTAATTCATTTTTTTTGTTTGAATCTCTGATAACTAAAACGATATTGCATGCAAAATATTACGATGTTATGATACAGTATTGCACAAACATATTCATCACAATTAATTAGGTACGCACTTGTAAGGTATATAACGTAAGGTATAGAACTGTTTAAAGAGATGAGATCTATTTTTTATCAAATCAAGTTTGTTTAAAATAATAATGTCCAAATATTTTAGTCAACATTTTGTCAACACTTATCTCAATAATGCTCGTTATATCTCTTATTGCTCGAAAACGATAATATACAATGTAACATAGCATTGCACATAAAACAAATTTGTTGCAATCAAGCAATTTGAATGATGAGTTGTGTGTAAATACACCCACTCTTTACAAAAATGAAGATTGTCTTTTCGTCGTATCAAATGGAGTAAGGTAACATTTTCATAACTTTCGATCACACAATTCTAATAAATGGAGGATTTGTCACATGTGTCATGTATACGATGGTCTGGATCTGGATTCAATATGTCCAGCTCTTCATTCAACATGTTCAACTTGCGATCCATTCAGCAAACACTTTTACTTTCATAGTGGTAACTATTGGTAACGTGGAAGTTGGAAATGAATGAATTTCATTGAATTAAGTACATATCTCCTGTTTGGAATAATCAATTTGAATGAAATAAAATTGAGGTTATAGCTAGCAATGTGTTCTTACTGTGCATTTCATTAAATGTATTCATTTTTGTGTTTGAATTGATTTTAAATATCGGTGAAATCGGGACCTGTATTGGACTCACCCTGTATTTGGTGAAATAAAGAAAATAATAGGCTTCTTCAATTCATATCTTGTGATTACAAAGTCCAATTACCTTCAACATGGCATCATTTCAAAGCTTAAAATGTACTCTTTCAATTCATACCAATAACTTAGAATTGACTTGGGCCTCCAACTTTCATTCGGCGGAATTGCATCCATTCGTCATGTTCGGGGAATTTAAAGGGTTTTATTTAAATTTCCATCTAATAGTTACAAGACGTCAATCGGGGGAATCGGAAGTAAATTATATAAAAATATCTTATTTTTGTTCAATTTTTGTTCATTCATGAACACAAAACCCATTTAAAAATAAAATGTCCCTTAATTATGGCACAATTCACATAAATAGTTTTATGGGTTTTACTTAAATTTGCGCGCTACATTGCGCATGTTTTTATGAACAGACAATCGAGCGAAATGGTGTGAAGTCATTCGGGGGATGAAGAGCCTGGCCCCCCTCACTAGGGAAATCCCGCATACGCCACTGTTGCCTAGATACAGCTTTGAAGTGTCATTGACCCCTCTAGAGTTTAGGTATGTATGTCTTTCCTTTCTATTAGTATAAAAACAGTAGTAGTGTGTACATCTTATAGCAAATGTTGTTTTCACATTTAATTGCATTTTATATTGACTCTCTCCCATACCTCTGTCTCTATTTTTAACGCTTTCCATGCGGCAGGCGTCTGCAGACGACATTCCAAAATTGCACAAATTTTTTTTTAAATGTCAAAACTATTGAATTTCATTTCCATATTTAGAATCACGATGGGAAATGCATTAAAATAAGTACAAACATGCCTGGTATTGGTTCAGTAATCCTTGAGATATAGACTTAGAAAATTGGGAACAGTTTCTGAAAAATCTGCTTTGTATTATGGTAAAACTAATAGCCGCGTGGAAAGTGTTAAGCAGGCAGTGTCCTTGAATAAAGTGACGATAAATGCATAATTATCGTGACGATGATAATGAACCATTTCAAGTGCTAAATTAGTGTCCATATATTTTCATCATTCTACTACTAATCCAAGGACAAGATATGTCATAATTGTGTGACATATGGTAAAATTTATCAACAATACATTGCTCTTTTATATCAATATTTTGAAAATGAAATTGGATTTGTAACAAACCTGCCTGAACAACTACACATACTATTCTGATTCCTCAAGTCAATGACATCACTCAATATTGGAATAGTGATCAGTAAATTGTGAGTGATATAGTCAGGCCTGAAAAAAATGGGCAAATAGGGAAGCTCCTTGCCGGGAAAATGGAGGGAAATGTGGATTTTGGATGGAAATGCCGGAAAATCAAAAAAATGTCCAGGCCTGGATATAACACAGTCTTGAGGGCAAGGAAAGAACTACAGATATGTGTGCACACTGCCCATATTTCAGAAGAGTTATCATCGCTGTTCTGTCAAAACCTTGTACCTCCAATCTAGTCTTTCAGCATGTAAAAAGTAATAATTTCTATGGATGACCATTGGGCAGTCTGCTCTTATACATGTTCTAGGGCCAAAACATGTCTATTAAAACTTTGTTCTTGCCCCTGAACATGTTTAAAGCAACACTTCATATGCATAACCGTTGGGCAATTTTGACAGAAAAATGATGATGTATGTTGTCATTTTAGGGCTACAGTTTTATTGCAAGCAGTGTTGTGAATGTGATGTCGAAGTCACTAACCCTCGGGTCACATTAAAGACACTAAACCTAAAGTTACAAGTCAAGTCACTCAAGTAATTTCAATGTATTTTTCAATTGGATCAAGCCATTAAATGTTGACCAAGTCATTGGGCAAAAATATTTATGCATTCTACTCCTAAGAAACAATCAATTATTTTAAAACAAAACAATATACACAATATTTTAGTACAAACCGAACAACAATAATCCAAAATCTATCGTCAGGGCTGGAAAAAGAGGGGTAAAATGGCAAGCTCCATGCCGGAAAATTTTGCCATCTCGCGGGAAATTCCCCCCCCCCCCCCCCCCCCCCCCAAAAAAAAAAATTTAAAAAAAAAAATAATAAAAATTAAAAAAAATTAAAAATTAAAAATTGAAGTAGAGCAATAGGCATTATACAGCCGATATTACATAAAATGATGCACCAAATGGCATCAATTGGACATTAATTTTCCAAAAAGGTTAAGCTTCTAAGTGGGGGCAGCCCCCCTCAGACACCCTCTGCAGCTAAAACAGCAGGAAATCTCCCACATCCATATAATATGAAATAACAAAGGCAGCTATTAATTGGCCATCCTTTGTCTTATTATTATTTAGTCCAATCTACTACTATGCCCACGCATAGCGCATATATACCTAAGTGATAAAATAAGACAAACAATCCACGTGAACGTCTGCACAATGATGATTGTTGTTTTTATCGCGTGCAGACAATTTCACAAATGAAATTACTTGGTTCGTTAAATTCAGACTTGTCTAGTTTTCCCCTTGACACTGTGCAATATAATGTAACAAGAATTTAATTTTGTGGAACAATACAGGGTGTATCATAAAGAACTGTACCGTTTTCTAAAATACATAAAAAATACAAAATGATTGTTGTTTTAATTTTAAACACCTGCAATATAAAGGTGAACTTGTTTCCTATATTATATGTTAATTTCATTGAGATATCTCTTTTTGTTCTCGTGTGGCAAGACATAACCAAAAATTAATGAAAAATGTGTTTTCAATTTCAATCAATCCTCTCTACAACTACCCCCAACATTTTAAACAATGTAGCCCACACCACATAAGCAATATTCAAAACTCCCGCCAAAAAAAGGAAAGTTAAAACCACTCAAGCAGAACAAATCCCGGTTTATTTGCGGATTAAAAATCCAAATTTATCTCCAAATTTCACCCACAAAAATATGCAAATAATAAATAGTAATATTACAAGTGATGTGAAAAGTTGAGACATGGCGACCAAAAATAAACCCTGTCCTATAAAACCTTGGCCACATACATGTACATGTAAGGCAAACACGACAGTGGAAATCCACAGCGAATATCACATTTTAAGTGAATCTCCACTATGAATTTGAGGGAAAAAAATTAAAAAACATTTGACTTTTCAGGCTTGCTACTGGAAACAAACTTGTTGGGTTTTTGGCCTTATATTATACCTATATATAGACACTAAGAAAAGAAAACAAATTATGATCAATTTTAAATTGTGGTCAAATACAGTGATCAACACGAGGCTGTTTTTTCCTCTTGAGCCTCACGTTACACAAGAGATACTGCCACTTACCTGTCTCCCCGTTCTTTTACTAGTTACATTTTGTAAAATGATACGAGGTATCTGAAGCATATTCACAATAGCACTGTGCAACTCTTAACTAGAATCATAATAATCACAAGACATAATGGAGGTAGGTGTTAATGCATAAAGGCCGTATCTACAATAGCTGCCTCTTACATATTCTCATTGCAAAACTGAGGCTGTAACAGGTATAACAGTACATGGGAGCTATTGTAGATAAGACTTTTATGCATTGAAATGTGACATTAATGCATAAAGACCGTAACTGCAATAGCTGCCTCTTACATATTCTCATTGCAAAACTGAGGCTGTAACAGGTATAACAGTACATGGGAGCTATTGTAGATAAGACTTTTATGCATTGAAATGTGACATTAATGCATAAAGACCGTAACTGCAATAGCTGCCTCTTACATATTCTCATTGCAAAACTGAGGCTGTAACAGGTATAACAGTACATGGGAGCTATTGTAGATAAGACTTTTATGCATTGAAATGTGACATTAATGCATAAAGACCGTAACTACAATAGCTGCCTCTTACATATTCTCATTGCAAAACTGAGGCTGTAACAGGTATAACAGTACATGGGAGCTATTGTAGATAAGACTTTTATGCATTGAAATGTGACATTAATGCATAAAGACTGTAACTGCAATAGCTGCCTCTTACATATTCTCATTGCAAAACTGAGGCTGTAACAGGTATAACAGTACATGGGAGCTATTGTAGATAGGACTTTTATGCATTGAAATGTGACATTAATGCATAAAGCCCGTAACTGCAATAACTGCCTCTTAAATATTCAAACTGCAAAACCAAGACTGTAATTGGTATAACAGTACATGGGAGCTATTGTAGACAGTACTTTTATGCATTGAAATGTGACAGCATGTACATCTATTACAAAAAGAAAATATCCCGTTTTGGAAATGTAAGAACGTTGAGTAAAATGCATGTATTATGTAGATATACCTAAAAAGAATTTAAAAGGGCAAATTCATCAATGAATTCAGAAAATCAAACATATAATTTCTGCAAATTATCTAGAGGCGATTAAGCACATCAGTTTTTAAAAGCAGGGGAAAGACCCAGAGAAAACTCACAAGACTATATAATAACATTATGGAAAAAATTAACAAATAAAAGTCTGTGTGTAAACTGTAGTGCAATTAATGAACCTGGGGCCCCATCTGTACCATCGCTCCATTACTCCCTCCCTTAAGTATTTATTTATGTCAACAATACCTTTGGGTATGTCTAGTATATGCACTAAAGTCTTGTTTATATTGTGCGTGCTTGTCAACAACAAAATCAGAAATTTAGTAAGAAATACCGAAAATGCACATGTATACATACATGTACATTCAATTGATGTCACCAATCATGAGAATGAGAACATTAAAAAAAAAAAATGACTACGAAATTGTGAGTGTTCTTCTTGTTGGTCATTAGTATTGATTTCATTCAACAACAAAATGGTGTTCAAAATTCAAATCCATTTGAATTGAATGATTTTAAGAATTTACTCACATAATTTGCTCTCTTTTAACAATTTACATTTAATATTATTATGAAATGGAATAATTCTTACCTCCCAATGAATTATTCTTGTATTATCAATTTTAACCATATTACTCAAACCTGTATCTGTTTCCAGGAACAGGATAATTTTCTTTCTACAAATGTACACACTCAATATCAGGAAAAGGGAAATGAGGATTTCATGCATACCAATGATGACATGTACACAGAAAAGTGATGGTGGTAGGCGCCACGGTTTACACCTTGACTTTACCATGTAATGGTTGCCAGTTTGGGATTGCCCCGCAACCAAGCAAGTGAATAGGATTCGAACCCAGCACCATAGATATTATTAAAGAAAAGTAAAATATGTGTATTAATTAGCCTGAAGAATATGTTCAACTGTTAGTCAGAAATGAGAGGGGTGGGCAAAAATGCCGCTGATAGAAAAAAAAAGATAAAAAGTAGATAATTTATTAGAGAGCAGCTTTGAGAGGAACCATGCCAAGGTTGTGTTAGTTGTACCATGAGTTACCTGATTATGGGTATGGGCTGCCGTATGGCAATTTTGTTGGTGTTGCCAATTAGGCGCTTCAACTGGTTTTTGCACATGGAATGAGGTGGCACCTACCATCATAGGCTGCTGCGTATATAGAAAAGAACAACAATTGGTGTCAGGTTAAATCAACTACATGTACCGTATTATCCCTATTAAGCGCCCATGCCCTTATATAAGCGCCCACCCCTCTTTTTCCCAATGACTACCAAAAAGTAACACCTAATAAGTGCCCATCTTTTTAGCCACTGTAGCTCAAAATAAAGCATGAAAGTAGCGTCCGAAGGTCCCGGCATCATCAACATGTTGCCGATCAACGCATCGGCGCACATTTTCCACCAAAAATTTTCATCAAAATTTGCAACCAATTTGACAGTTTCCACGATAAATTACTTTAAAAAAGGTAACTTAATAAGCGGCCACCCAAAATGACTTTGCTAAGCGCCTTGGGCGCTAAATAGGGATAATACGGTACTTGGAAATCAGTAAATCTGCTGTTAACACAGTGTTCAGGGCGAATCAAAAGTTGTTAAGATGGTGTCGCTCTTGTAATGATTGAAATTGAATAGGAGATACTTCATACACAAAATGGTATAAAGACATACAGAACAGTAATAGACAAAATGTTGTACATGCTTCAAAACAGTGCAAACAATATGCTGTTCAATTTTTTCTGACCACTATCAATTGAATTAACACTTTCCACACGGCAGTCGTCTGCAGATCATTTCACAAAATGTTTCAAAAATGTCAACATAATTAAATGTTATTACCAAATTTGGAATCGCCATGAGAAATGCATTAAGATAAGTACAAACATTCCTAGTATTGGTTCAGTAATTCTTGAGATAGGCTTTGAAAGTTGGGAAAGGTTTCTGAAAATCTGCTTTGAAATGGTAAACTAATAGCCGGGGGAAAGTGTTAGCATGCAATTTATAAAGAAAACAAATGAAATTACTCTGATCTGATATCTTTGACAAAGTGGTCGTGTACACAAAACAAAACAACTTATAAGCCTTATTGCGAATATTAAAAATCAATTGATTATTCTTTTTTGATGCATTGTGGGATAGACAAGGAGGGGAAATTAGACCCTTTTCTATCCCACAATGCATCAGAAAAGGATAATCAATTGATTTTTACCTATTCGCGATAAACCTTATTGATTTGGAACATCATTCTTAAACAATATCAAGTTGTAGAATCATGAAATATGGAATGACTTGGATCTGATGTTGTGACAACAAAATTACTGATTTTCAAATGGAAAATAGCATGCTTATGAAGCAAATACAGACATATATTGCACACTACTATAGGTGAGCCCGGAGTGACGTCACATGCCGTTGACCACAAACTACGTGAATTCAAACAAATTCAGATTGCACCATCACCAAAACGGCCAAAATTTAAGCCTTTTTGTACTCCCGTAAAATGTTACCATCGAACAGAATATTTGACAAAGTGATTCCTCTACATACTCATGTTATCATTTTTACACATAATGCAAGTTTTCACATGTTTTTTACAGGTCAAAGTCTGAAAATCGAGTGAAACATTTTACGAATTTCGGAAATATTGCTCATGTAAACAACGGTCGCTTACACAGCCTCACATGGTCACTAAGAACGTTCTTCTGTATGGTCGAGTAGAGCGTAGTAGTGATTTTGATGCTTTGTTGTCAACGGCAAATTGGAAGGTCCGTGATCACCTATACCAACTAAAATGGCAGTCTGTGAAGTCCCTTGTTAATGCTACACCTGAATTAGTGTATGATTAAATTAATCCCCTATTAGCAGCGTATAATTAACTTGCAAGGCATAATTGCAACCGATATAAGGTCAAACTTCAAACTAAGCATAGACAGACTATCAGCTACTTTCTTAAAGAAAAGTTGCTCACAGATAATATGCACAATTTTGAAAATTCTTGGGGCTTGTTGTAAACAGTCTCTGTTGGTTTGTCAATGAAGGCCAACACCAATCGGATCTCCCTTAGAAATGTGTCTCATTTTAGGTTGTTGCTGCCACCATGTTTCAAGTCAATACCCAATTCATTTATAAAAAAATAAGGCTTTAAATCTGTTCGCTACATAATATAGCCTATAGGCAAAATATAACAAACAGAAGCCCACATGTTCTTTGCAAAACAAAATAAGCAATTAGTATTATATCATTAGTCCCGGACTATACCAACTATTTTATTGATGAAGTGAATACATTTTCAGTATACCCCCAACTATGGCAAACTAGGACGAGAAGTCCAACAATAGTTGATATAATAAATAATGCTAATGATTTTCCAAAACAACTTGTGTTGCATGTAACTGACATTGTACGGTTTCACCATCTCATTGACAGCACTTTTCCAGGTAAAATTCTCAAGAGTAAATAACAACAATGGCTCAAAGTCATGCTATTGATGAAGGTCAAGGGTAAAATTGATAGGGTGAAACTGGGAACATCAAAAACCAAGGACAATTTATTTTGGGTAAAAAAGTGGGTAGAATTGCTACTCACCTCTTGTTTAACCTTGAGTGAGCATCCCAGTATAGATTTGCATAATTTTAATAGTAAATAGTACAAATAAGTAACTTTTGATAAGGCAAAAAAACCAAAACAAGTGCAAAAACCAAAACAAGTTTGTTTCCAATAGCAAGCCTGAAAAGTCAAATGCAAAATGCAATTTTTTTTTGTTTTGGGGGGGGGGGCCTCAAATTCGTAGTGGAGATTCACTTGAAATGGTTTTATTTAGTCAAATCTGTTCATTTTTCGCCGCGGATTTTCACTTTCGTGTTTGCCGTATGTGGCCAATCGCCATCTTGAAAGATGTTGGACACAATTTTGACAACAAAATGGTGCCTAACAATAAATGTTTCCTTTTTCCTATATAAACAAATTTAAATGTGCAAGAATCAAGCGTCTCAAGCTATTTACACTGTAAATGACAGCTGCCTTTTGCTCCATGTATACCATCAGAGACTAGCTTTGAATCATAGCTCTCTGTCTGAGAGCTATGAAATGAAAGCATCTGAGTTGGAGTCGGATATTGTCATCAATATTTTTCAACTTTTCTGAATAATAAAATTAGTCAAACTTTTGCTTCAGTGAAATGCACGCGCACTACTGGATACAAACTTGTTTTTTTGTTTGGCCTAATATTGCTCAAAATTCAATTCAATATTACAAGCTAGGTACGAGTCAACCAGAAAATTTGGGTTGATCGAATTCCAGAATGAGTGTCAAAAAAATAAAATATATCTGTACTCCTGTCATTTAAATTCAGTCATGTTGTTGGAAGGCACAATAAAGTTGCTTGATGAATCACAACTTATTATGCTTCTTAAAGATCAAAATAATTATATTGCTATATTGGGTTTGTCAAATGAATGGGAACCCAATCTAAAACAGCATTAATTCAAGCTAGTTTGTCCGAGTCTACATATTATTTTAAACAGCATTAAATTTGATATAAAACTGAATAAAGATTGACCTACAAAGTAGCAAGCTACATCAATGTTCTTCCAAAACGTGCCTTCCCTATAATATTAATTACTTAGAAATTGAAAATATTTCAATTGTAATTAAATACAACTGTTTATATTTATTTAATTGTTAGTTTATATTTGTTTTAATTTTTTTGCACGACAGAATAGGTTGTCTAGATAGATGGCGCATTATAAATGCATTATTTTTATTATTATTATTATTATTATGTTGTTGGTAAAAGTTGTTACAACTCTCGACTTGGTGGCAACAGTGGGATCCTATAGTCCGATGTAGTTGAGCATTCATAGAGCCTAAAAGGTGATGTTTTAAAAAACGAATGAATCAGGGCCTTAAAAATCTGAAGTTCACAACGATACGCAAAGCAGTTATTCCATATGATAAAGTGACAGCAGTGATATTAGTTTCTCGACTACCCTGCATGTATGTATTTAGTATGGTAAATGAAAAAGATGGATACATGCATTCTATTATTTATTAGAAAGCCTGAAGATTTATGAGACCCAATCATTGAGAGTGAACTGTTTTGAAAGTTTCTCCATGAATCATCCAGAATAAGTTTGTGATTGATTTTCATATGATTGTAAATCACCAAAAGGTGCAAGAAAAACTTCCACTTGGTGGCAGCAGTGGGACACATTTTCTCATAACGGGTAAAGTACATATTAAATGAACATGTACATTGTACATGTACCACAGAGAAAATGAGTGCTTCCACTAGATTCTGGATTAATCGATATTAGTATGGTTAAGTTTTTTTCCACAATTTAAACCGTCAAGATTATTTTTTCCAGCACCACATTCAAATACCAGTTCACTCACCTGTGTTATTCATGTAACATTTTGGGGATGATCTTTCGATCTCATAGTCATACACTAGATATTAATTACCTGAACCAAATAATATAAGCTATGGCAATAACTTGTAAATGTCCCAGTACTGGCAGACGATCACTGGTTGGCTCTGATCTCAAGCAAGTTCTTCCTCCCCCCCCCCCAGTGGCAAATGAGTAAAATAATTCCGGAAAGAGTTCCATAATGTAACCCCATCAAAATGCTGTGACTAGTATTAATGTGCATGCCAAAATATTGAAATTTTGATGGAGGGAACTCAAACCAGAATTCCACATACCCGTCCCCTATCCAGAATAAAATGAAGGAATAAAGCTGTGCTTGGTATGAATGTGCTTGCGTTCACAAGGTAATGTTTGATGAGGGAGGAAAGGAACTCTTGCCCAAATGACCCATGTCAATTGCCACATACGACTATGTAGTAGCCAAAAATCATGAAATATACTAATACTGAATTTTGCAAAAGGCAGCAAAGGTTTTATAGCTATCTACACTATAAATGACAGCTGCCTTTTGCTCCATGTAAACCATCAGAGACTAGCTCTGAATCGGAGTCAGATATTTTCATCAATATTTTTCAACTTTTCTGAATAAAGTTAGTCAAACCTTTGCTTCAGATTCAAAATAATATGTATGCCTTGGTTAAATATCTTACTCCGTTTCTATTTCAAAGAAATACTGGCTTGAATTTGGATTGCCCTATTCCCGCTATGTCCAGTAACAAAAATGACGCCGACTGTCTGCTTGTTTTGTAGCTAATCACTTAATTTTAATCAGAGACCTATTTCAGCTATATTTACTGATTACATAGCCAATTCCATGAATTCACTTTTAAATTTTATCATCACAAAAAATGTTAACACATCTTCAACAATAAAAACATGAAACATCCATTATCTTGTGCCAAATTTTAAATTATGAAAATATGAGCCATGTTTTCAATCATCATGCATAGACTTGTGCATGGCAGCCATTAATAACAAATTGCCTGCACACACACACTGCATCGCAGTAAACACACACTGCAAATTGACCTCCGATTCTTCACTGGCTTACCTGTAAATCTATCGAATTGTTAAGTTGATTGACATTTGGCAGAGAGCCACCCCTATATGCTCCTAATGTTGGTGCTAATTGTAGATGATGTGACTTATTAGAAGCTCCTATATGTGGCTGTAAAAAGAGTAACAAAATCCAGAAAATTATATATGAAGCTTCTGCCTAAAATTACGCAGTGTTCAATAGACATGTACTGTGTACGAGAAAAAAATAATCGGTGAAGTAGCCGGTGAAAAAAGGGCTAATTGTACCACATTTGAACACTACCATACACTCACCCGTGCAACCTTTGAAACTTCATTCATAATTTGTTCAAAAGCAGCCGTTTCTTCGGCCTGCTTTTGGTTATGAAGGGCGATTTTCTCGCTAAATTTACGCGGGCTCGACATGATGGCTGCCTATCCCTTTTGCACTATGTTGTCATTTACCGAGTTTGCCATCGCAGGGGGTCGTCTATATTGACCAATCACGGAAGCTGTTATACAGCGTTTCGGTACACAGGTAGTCTACCGAAAGTGTCCTGTGTGTATTTTTAGCACACATTGACTACTGAACCAAAATAACAATTTCGCACAGGTTCAAGTCCTTTCACAGTCTAACCGGACTTCTGGGGACATATTGAAAAATAATTGATACGATTTGCAGATTTGGCCTATTCATTCAACATCAACAACAACATACATGCATTGCAGTAAAAATTATCGGGTCGGGTAACTTGGCCACTTAAATTTTTGTATTAGATTCTCGAAGCACGCCCCCCCCCCCCCCCCCCCCCCCCCCCCCCCCCCCCCCCCCCCCTCCTCACTTGCTGGGATATGGTCAAATAATTTTTTTAATCAATTTTCATAGATTATAGAGGTTCTTATACTGAAATGTCAATGGTTGATAGGCTTATATTATGTATTAATCAACTAACAGTCACTTTCAAGTGTTTTCATAGAACTCTAGATAGGGGTCTAAAGAAAGAGCCTCACCGTTTAAGCTGCTGAAAATGCTGGCAATAAGAATTTTGCATGAAAACAACCATATTTATGTGTTAATTTAGTAAAATATAAAATAAAAACCGCCCTCCCTCTTCACTTTTCTAATGCATGTGCTACGAGAATCTAATAATTAATTTTAAGTGGCCTAAAATAGGCCTAGCCTAATTTATACCAACAGAATATTGATTGTTTAATGTTTGGGGTAAATACAATATTTGTTTTGCTTTTTAAATAATTTAAAATCGTTTTGCTATTGATTTTGATTAATATTTCAATATTCTTTATGCACACATAGATCAAAGTTTCGACCAAACACTTGATTACTTGAATGGTCTGTTTACACATGGGTTAAAGACTGTTACACACAGCCTTACCCTAAAAGAATCAAGCAATACAAACTAATTGGATACAAATAGTAACAGGCGAGAATGAATGAATAAATAAACGAATAAAAAATAAAGAATAAAAAAAAAATTAAAAAATTAAAAAATTAAAATTAAAAAAATTAAAAAAATGAATAAATAAATAAATAAATAAATAAATAAATAAATAAATAAATAAATAAATAAATAAATAAATAAATAAATAAATAAATAAATAAATAAATAAATAAATAAATAGATAGATAGATAGATAGATAGATAGATAGATAGATAAATAAATAAATAAATAAATAAATAAATAAATAAATAAATAAATAAATAAATAAATAAATAAATAAATAAATAAATAAATAAATAAATAAATAAATAAATAAATAAATAAATAAATAAATAAATAAATAAATAAATAAATAAATAAATAAATAAATAAATAAATAAATAAATAAATAAATGAATAAATAAAAAAATTTAAAAATTTAAAAAAAATTAAAAAAATCAATCAATCAATCAATCAATAAATCAATCAATCAATCAATCAATAAATCAATCAATAAATCAATAAAATGAAAACAAGCAGATTGAAATTAAATATTATTTATAAATAGTAACCATAGTAACCAGTTTTAAATATATATATAAATAAGCAATACTGGTGGGGTGGGGTGGTTTTTATGGGGGGAGGGGGTGGGGAGATGTTTTGCAGTTGCATGCATTTTATGCGCCCTGGTGAATTTGAATCCCATCCCAGTATTTGATCGTTTGTTAGTATATTGCACGTTATACGAGAGATTCATGACATTGACATATAAACGTGCTCAAATCAAAAGACTCATATTCACTGCTTGTTATCATGGTCATTAAGGAAGTTATAATTGTGTTAATTAAAATGTTGTTGTGTGGAACTTTTTAATGATCAATTGCTAAACCAAAACCAACTAATTCAATTAAAATTGATTAAAATGTTGCTAATAATCTGCAAGTTGCACCCAGGTTTAATGATATTGCAATATTAGAATCATAGTCTAATAATTTCGGTATTAAAATGTTTTAGTACAATTCTAATACGTTTGTACCTAAATAATTGAAATCTCCCCCAATATAACATTGAGATCAGGGCTCGTCATACACGATTACAACAGTATAGGCCAGCCTATGTCCTGATTTTTTTAAAGCGCTAAAGAGGAAACAATATCTGGAAAATACAAAAATTGTTAATGTTAAACTTTTTAGGCTAAACCATATAAGCCAAACGCAAACGGCATACGTTGACCAAGACTTTCAACTGGTTTCGATCCAGTGATGACACATTTCAAAGGAGGGGGTCATATTGGGGGTGCACTCTTGGAAAAAGGGTGCTTCAGGGGTTCTAGGCTGTCCCGTATATGGAACCCTTTATAGAACCTTTATCGGTTCCAAAAAGAACCTTTAAAGGTTCAAAAAGAACCTCATTGCTGCACCAGAAGAGGAGCTGTTGGTGACAGAAGCCGGGGATATTGGAGAGGCAGCATATGATGGAGGAAGTGCAGAGGAGGCGGTGGGAACCCGCACAAAGGTTCAAGCCGAGATACACGTTACCCAAAGGACAGGGGCACCCGACGAAAAGTTCAGGATGTAGTAATACATAACATTAGCTGCTCCTCAGAGCTAGCTAGAATGCGCGGTATTAACTACATTTCCCAGCTAGGGCCGGTCATAATACTCCTTTGGCAGCCAGAAGCCAAATTCCGTGAAGAATTTTGAAAGCTAGGGGAACGAGTGTTTAGACATATCAACCAGCTAGGATAATTTATTTATAAATTTATATTTCAGCTAAATTCATCGAATTTTCTGTTCTAAACATTAAATATATAATCCATAAAATCCATAAAACACAAATTTGATATCATTACCTCTCAAATTGATGCCAATTTTGCCAGCTAGATTGTCTGGATGACTTAAAAATCGTTTGCCAGACAGGAATTCATTTTATAAGAAAAAAGAACCAGCCAGATTCGAAACATCAGAGGAGCAGGTATTTGCCAGGAAACCTCGTTGGGTGCTCCTGAAAGGAGTCAACGCAGTCCATCTCCACAGCTAAGCTAGTGTAGCGGGAATCGCTTTTATTATAGGTTTTGGCTGTATTTTGATTATTTAATTATAATAACAGTTGGAATCCCCTTAAGACCTATTTTTGGTAATGTGCGTAGTAGTGGTTAGCGCCGATTTACTCATTGTTGACCGTAGCACGTTGACCGTACCGCTGCGCGGCCGTCACCTGATCTCTATGAGCCAATCAGGAGCGCTAAAATTAGCGTCGGTTTATGCTCCTCGCCATATTGGATTGGTGATGCTGTATACGCTGTGTTGGGAAAACGGGAGAGCTGGAAAAGAAACCTTCAGAATCTTGCGAAAATCAGACGAATTGGTAGGCATCCTTGTAGAGTAAGTACAGTAGTTATGTATAGAAACTATTTGGATCAACAATTGAGATAGATTTCGAGTTTTGGATGAAGTTTGGTACATTTTCCTGATCGAGTTGAAACAGAACATTATAAAATGTTTCGCCATTCACTTTACATGTGACAACGGATGCAGCAGTTTTCCATTTGCTAATATTCATCATGTTGACGTAGCATTTTTGATACCCCAAATTTCTCATTTTGATTATGTCAGATTACTTCAAAAAGCCGATTGTGAATGATAATATGTTGTATAGCGTTATGCGAGACCATAATCTAGCCCTGGTTTGCAAGTTTGGAGAGATTTTGGACAGTTTTTGAATCGCGAGGTTGTTGGAAATTATCGTGACTTGTGTGTGAAACAGTACCGATGCATAGTTAATTAGCGTATCGTGTCAATACAAACGCCATCTGTCGGCAGTGTTTGATCTTTCAGAAGCGGGTTTTAATTAACGGCGCGACGTGGTTGGATGTTTTATAAAGTTAATTTTGGGCGCGTTGATCATTACAGAGTGTTCCAAAAATATTCGCTGTATCAAATTGCATGAGTATGGATGACGACGAGTGAACATTTGTACAATGACAACATTAGTTGGCATGTTGAGTTAATTCAATGTGTAGTATTTTGGTAGGTTGGTGCATAATGGCGCGATTGGATTGTTTTGATTGTATACAAAAATGAGACATTCAGATTGTGCTGTGTGTCATCCTTGTAGGCAGAACATTGGTAGCAGAGTGCAGCAGACGATTATCATCTTGTAGTGAATACCCAAAGTCATAGGTAATTACTATAATTAATCTTAGTATTGTGTGCTTACGATAAATATTCGATACGACTGTAGAAATATTTGTGACTCGTTATGACATAATTATTGATTGCTCTGATAATAACAAGGAAAAATCCGGAAGCTTAATATTATACTTACCTCCTTAGTTCGTGTAATACGTAGGCCTCTATTGTTGTTGTATTCATGTTTTTATTATGTGAAACTCAACCCATGCGATGTTTATGCTCGATGGGGGGTGGGTTGAGTAAAAACCTGGGTAGGATAAAACTCATACGAAGGCCTCTATTGTTATTGTATTTATATTTTTATGAAAAACTCAACCCATGCGATGTTTATGCTCGATGGGGGGAGGGTTGAGTTAAAAAGTTGGGTAAGGCAAAAACACTCATCTTACATTTTGGGGGGGGTCAAGCTGAGTGTAAAGCCTATGTAGATAGTATTTTGGCCAGTTATATAACCAGGTAAGATAAGACGGTGGTGATCTGTTAATTGAAGGCAGTATTGAAGGCAGTATTGAAGGCAGTATTGAAGGCAGTATAGAAGGCAGTATAGAAGGCAGTATTGAAGGCAGTATAGAAGGCAGTATAGAAGGCAGTATTGAAGGCAGTATAGAAGGCAGTATAGAAGGCAGTATAGAAGGCAGTATTGAAGGCAGTATAGAAGGCAGTATAGAAGGCAGTATTGAAGGCAGTATAGAAGGCAGTATTGAAGGCAGTATAGAAGGCAGTATAGAAGGCAGTATTGAAGGCAGTATAGAAGGCAGTATAGAAGGCAGTATTGAAGGCAGTATAGAAGGCAGTATTGAAGGTAGAATTGAAGGCAGATTGAAGGCAGCACTGGGCAGTCCTCGCTTTCAGATCACCTATGTCTTACTTAAAAATAGTTGTTAATAGTATCTTATGTAACGGTATTGTGGTATTTTGACCATTAAAATTGTATGTATGGAAATTAACGTGTACTTTTCTCTTCCATAGGGGTTTACCTTGTGTTGCAAGGTCGGTCGGTCAGGTCAGGTCAGGTTAGGCCAGGCCAGTAGTAGGACAGACAGTTGAGACTTTGACCATTGACCCAATCTAATTAAAGTTTTTCTAGTTGTAATTGTGTTTGGATGTTATAAAATAAAACCGACGTTGTGATAAATATATATTGTGTAAGAAGGAGAGCGAAAATAAACTGTGAACTTAAATAATTGTCCGTGTCATTGGTTCGCGTTATAGAGCCGAAAACGCATGGTTCTGCCCTGCAAACGAACCCGCGTGGCTGATTAACTATATAAAAGGTTTCCAAATTAAACCCTTCCCACGCCCAAAATTTGGTGGTGTCAGATCTGATCAATTCTGCACACTTGGACATCGCACGCGTGTGTAAATCTAGCTCGCTCGCGCTCCCGCGACACTAGCTGCACAGACAAAATGGAGCTTCGGCGAAGCCACCATTTATTCGGAGCTGTTTGGTGGGCAGGATTCCTCATCTTAAATGATGAAAAGTTTGTTTGCTTGTGGTTGGTCATAATAAGGTTAGTAACCATGGTAACCTAAAGTTAAAGTATATTAGTTTACCAGGGCAGTATACATGTACATTTTGACAACGCCAATAAAAGTAGAGCTAAGATAAAACATGTTTGATTCTTGGCGCGGACGAGAGGCCTGCTCATTCGAACGTATGCAGATCAGGCATACGCTGCTATGCATTCTGATGAAGATAGCATCCATGTGCAAAATGACCGTGGGGGGGGGGGGGGGCACTGAAATTCTTTTTTTGGGGTAGGAGTGCCGCCCAGGGTCTTAAAAAAGGGGGCTTCGAAACTGAACTGAGAGAATTTTATGACAAAAAATAAGGTCTTAAGAACTGATTTTCTCAAAAAAGTAGGTCAAAAGGACTGGTTCGTTTTTCAAATTTGACTAGTATAAGAACGCGAATTTTCGACAAATTTGGGTTTAAGAACGCACATTTTGCAAAAAATTGGAACTTTTGGAATGATTTTTTTCGCGATTTTGAATTTTCAATAAAATGGGGGTCTTAACACTTTCCACGCGGCAGGCAGCTGCAGCCTACATTCCAAAATGTCACAAAATATTTTAAATGTGTCGAGAAGCTGGCCAAACAGGAGCAGGAGAAGAAGGAGCATGATCGTCGCTCCGAAAAGAAGGTGGAGCGGGAGAAGAAACCACCGGGGAAGAAGGTGGATGGAAGTAAGTTGAGGCCGGATGCAAAGTCTTGGCCTGTAGAGGCAGGGGCGTAGCGTGGTAGTTTTGAATGGGGGGGGGGGGGGGGGGGGGGGGCACCAACATGAAAATTGTTGGTGTCCAAAAAATATAATTTTGCTGGTACCATGCACCGCCCTCCGAGCTATGCTCGGACAGGGGGGTGTCTGAGGGGGGATGTGGCCCCCTCAGAAGTAGAAAAAAAATTCAATTTTCGAACTCATTTGGTGCGATCTGGTGTATACTTTTTACCAAAATGTTATCGAAAAGCCACCTCTTCATTTCCAATAAATAATTTGTATTTTAATCAACGCACGAACGATTTGAGCATATTATCACGGATATATTTTTGATTTAAGTATAGATGGTTTTAAAAGCTCGAACAGGGGGTGTTTGAGGGGGGATGTACCCCCTCAGAAATAGAAGAAAAAAGTACTTGAAACCTGGCATTTTTAACACTAAAAATGTCCAGTAATATTTAGAATATTTACGATGATTCCAGACCCATTATGATAATGTTGAAACCATTTGAAAAAGTGTGCGCGAGGCGAGCAAAAAAAGAAAATCAGTTTTGAACTAAAATGGTCCAGAAAAAAACGTTCCGGAAGCCACCTTGAATATTAAATGAAACATTGAAACTCATTATACGCGCGAAGCACGCAAAAATTGGCCTTTTTAACACTAAATAGGTCCAGTATAATGCTTTAACGACCCCCACATTAAAATTAGGGGAACGTGAAGCCGTACCCCCCCCCCCCCTTTTGCACCGCACTATGCCCCTACTCTTCCTACTCCTTCCCTACCTCCTTCTCTTCCTTCTTCTTCTCCTCTTCCTCCTTGTTTACTCTTTCGTCAATGGGGGTGGGGGAGGGGGTGGCCATGGCCTGCTGGGCCTCCCCTCGGATATGCCACTGGCTCTCTCCCCCTCTCCCTTTTCTCTCTTTCTCCCTTTGAAATATGGCACTGAAATATAGGCCTAATTGCAAATAATACGTATTTTTTAAGAAACACCGCGGCGGATCCCGGGATTTTCGTGTTGCCGATGTGTTCGAAAGATACCAGGGCACGGTCTTGCAAAGTGATTTCGCGCGCCGTGCCATCGTCTGGATGCAGCCTTGAGTACCCCCCCTTAATGGTTCCCGATCAGAATTAAACACCGTCCTGACGATAAACGATTCTTTCGTTTAACTTTCTTCCTTTCTTTCCCCTTCCTTTTTATTTTCTACCCTCCTCTACCTCTCTCTTTTCTTCCTTCCCTTTCTTTTCCCCTTTCCTTTTCCCTTTCTTTCCCCTTCCCTTACTTTTTTTCTTCTCCGAAAATCATTGGGGGGGGGGGGGGCCGTGCCATTACTTCTTCGTGAACCTCCTCATTCCTCTTCTCCCCTTCCTCCACTACTTCCTCCCGATCAGATAATTCTTTAAGTTTACTCTGCTGCTTCTTATACTCTAATGATCTCTCCACGTCTGTCCTATTCTCCCGATCAACCACCAACCGTGTCCGTTGCCCCAAATCGAGCTCGCGTTCCTTCGCCATGGACTCCCTCCGACCCAATTCTTTACACCACTCCCGTCCATCGGCCTCTAATCGACCCGAAGCATCTTCACCGCCTCCTCTTCAGCCACGAGTTCTGCTTGCCACAGAACGCAACCGTTCAGCCTCCACTACTCTTTGAAGCTACTCCTCAACCAAATCCTACACATCGATCCAACCTCCCCTCTATTATATCACCCTTAGGCCTCCCGTTGGTCATACTCCCTCGAATCCAGCTGCTTCCTCATCTCCACCACTTCTTCCCCTCTACGCCTCAAATCTTCATCGAACTCTACCAAACTTCCCCTGTTATATTAACAGTCAAAACCAACTGTTCCTTCTGATACAAGGATAGACTCCTCTTTAACAATTCGCCTTCTATCTTAACTCTTTTTTATTCTCCAACTCTTCTTCTCCTCTTCCCAGACCTCCTTTTCACTCACCAAGGTACACAATTGTACCTCTCTGACCACTAACGTATTCTCTACTTGTGCTTTTGTCTCTTTCCACTCCTCCTGTTCCTTCTCTAGTACATTCAACCTTTCTTCACAACTCAACTTAAAAACTCGTTCTTTCTCTGCCATCAGGGTAGCTATTGTAAGTTTAACTGAGCGCGATCTAATATCAACTTCTCCAGCAACTCTTCCTGCTCAATTTCTCTGGCCTCCAACACCTCCTCCCTATCCGCTAAATCATCGTCTATCTCCTGCCATTCCCTTTCAAGAGACTCTCGGTCAATTTCACACCACCGTTTATCATTCAAATCCTCCAAAACCTCTTGCGATTCTAAATATACTACTCGTTCCTCATACCTTTCTGCTTCCAACCGTGCATACTTCTCTTTCAGCTCCGATAGCTGTCTCCTAAGCTGCTTCAACTCACCCAACTCGGTGTCGTCTGTGACACGTGATCCTAACCCAGAATCATCACTACAGTGACTCCCCTCGCTATAAGCATAGCCAGCACTACCTGCACCGCCTGTCAACCTAAAGTTTGCTCCTGAGCCCAACAACAGCTCGTTACCAACCTCACTACTATCCTCAACAGTACTCCAATACTCGGTTTCACCGCTTGAATATCCATCAACACTACCAGCCGCGTCAAAGCTACCCATATTATCACTACCTCTACCGTTAGCGACCACCACATCATTACTGTAATCCACTCCGTGTCGATCTCCACTTCCACCAACATCACCACCAATCAGACGACCACCTCCACCAACATCACTTTTTCCACCAACATCACCTCCCAGTCGACCTCCACCAACATCACCTCCACCATTGCAGATTTCATCACCACAACCACCATCACTGCAACCACTACCTTTACCACCCCTTGTCCTTGCCTCCTTCCCCATCACCGGCTTACCTTCCCCATCTACTTCCCCTGTCTGCCCTACCGACCTTGTTGACGAACCACTACCACGTCTGATCTACCAGCATCAACGGTGCACCACGACCACCCTTCCACCTCGTCTGCTCTACATGTATCGGCGGCGCGCTACCGCCATCCTCCCACCCCTCCTGCCCAACATGCATAGGTTGTCTATCACCATTCATCAACTCCGCATGCCCTACCGACATCAACGGCCTATCATCATCAACAACCGGTCTTATATGTTCCCCCGGTCTACCACCACCAATCACCGGACTCCCTTGCTCACCCGTCATACCCGGCCTACCACCACCAACCACTCGACTCCCTTGCTCAACCGTCATACCCGGCCTAACACCAGTCACTTGTCCCATCGACTCACCCGTCATAACCGGCCTACTATCAGGCCAACAACAAAAAAATTGTTTGATTGTCCTCGTCCGCCCGACCCTCTTAATCATTCCGACTCAAAAACTTCTTTTTTTTCTTCTTTTTTTTTGTTGAAATTTTTTACTTTTTTTAAAAAAAAATCTTTTTTTTATTTTTAAAAAGTCTTTTTTTTGCAAATATTAGTCGAAAATCAAATTTTTCATTTTTCAAGTGTTGAGAAAATAAAAATACTCATCAAAATATTAAAGATTTTGTTCCCCGTTTTGGTTACCACAACAAGTACATCTCATTTTACTTTTGGTACCTGAAAAAGGGCAAATGAGAAAAAAAAGAAAAAGAAAAAAAACCTTTTCCCGACCGACCTACCCAACTTTTAAAAGTGACCTATGGACAATCAAACACACAAAAAAATTTGGCCTCACCGATCACCTGTACCGTATGCTTCCCCGTCATTTACGGTACACCATCACCAATCACCTCTCCCGGCCTCATTGACCTACCACTACCAACCACTCGGTGCCTCTGCTCACCTGTCATCAACGGCACACCATCACCAACTGCTTGTCTCGTCACATCATCCATCCTTACGCTACTGCCGGGTATTTGTCCCACCACATCACTCATCGGCACATCACTACCACCAGCTTGTCCCGTCACACCACCCGTCCTCATCGGAGGGCTACCACCAACTCGTCCCGTCACATCACCCGTCCTCATCGGAGGGCTACCACCAACTCGTCCCGTCTCATCACCCGTCCTCATCGGCAAATCACTACCAGCCATTCGTCCCGTCACATCACCCGTCCTCATCGGAGGGCTACCACCAACTCGTCCCGTCACATCACCCGTCCTCATCGGCACATCACTACCAGCCACTCGTCCCTTCACATCACCCGTACTCATCGGAGGGCTGCCACCCCTCGTCCCGTCACATCACCCGTCCTCATCGGAGGGCTACCACCAACTCGTCCCGTCTCATCACCCGTCCTCATCGGCACATCACTACCAGCCACTCGGTGCCTCTTCTCGCCCGTCATCCTCGGCGTACTACTGCCCGCTACACGATACCCCATCTTCGGCATTCTACTGCCGGAGACTCGATGCCTCTTCTTTGACCGAGTCATTATTATCCCGAAACCGAGTCCGTCGCCGTCAACAGTCTACCGTCAACGTCCAAAAATTCGTCGTTAAAGAAAAATGAAAATCCCACATCTGACAGCACTTGTCGAGGGGTGCAGAGCGAGAGCACGCAGAGTGTGCAGAGTTTATCAGATCTGACACCACCACATTTTGTGCGTGGAAAGGGTTTAATTTGGAAACCTATAAACTTTTCTTTTATTTATTAGCCACGTGGGTTCGTATGCAGAGGGCAGAACCTGCGCTTTCGACTCAGTAACGGCGAACCAATGACTGGACGACTACTAGTAGTAGAGGCATCATGTTGGCTACAAATATTGGACCAATATTGGTGACCAATTGAGTGCCAATGCCATTGGCACCCTCTTGGTCACCAATAATGGTTTTACATTGGCGCTCGTTAATTGGCATCATGTTGGCAACCAATATTGGACCAATATTGATTGCCAACATGATGCCAATTGACGAGCGCCAATGTAAAACCAATATTGGTCCAATATTGGTGACCAAGAGAGTGCCAATGGCATTGGCACTCAATTGGTCACCAATATTGGTTGCCAACATGATGCCAAGGGGCGGAAAATGACACCATCGATTTGATATACAAATTCTGACGCGGTCTAAAAATTGCGGCCGCTGTTAAAAGTTATCGCTTCCCGCTGCCTTTTGGCTAGGATATTGTGCCTTGTCCTGTCCCTTGAAGATTTTTTCCCTTGTCCTTGGGCTTTCCCTATTCCAAAGTTGGTTCTGGCCACGGGTTGGCCCGGGATCAGCTCACTCCTCTTTAGGGGAAGTAAAACAATATAAAGATAGAATTCTTCCTACTGTAGCGGGAATCGCTTTTATTATAGGTTTTGGCTGTATTTTGATTATCTAATTGTTGAAAACGGCTGAATATCCTTGAAATCTATTTTGTTACGCTCCGCGGATCCGCTTGTGTAGATTGCGTGTGTAAATCAGCTTGTGAAAAGGCGCGCAGTGATTGATCAAGCTAAACGCCATCTTTTTGGGACGCATGGAATGCTGTGTTGGGAAAACGGGAGAGCTGGAAAAGAAAACTTCAGAATCTTGCGAAAATCAGACGAATTGGTAGGCATCCTTGTAGAGTAAGTACAGTAGTTATGTATAGAAACTATTTGGATCAAAGATTGAGATAGATTTCGAGTTTTGAGTGAAGTTTGGTACATTTTCCTGATCGAGTTGAAACAGAACATTATAAAATGTTTCGCCATTCACTTTACATGTGACAACGGATGCAGCAGTTTTCCATTTGCTAATATTCATCATGTTGACGTAGCATTTTTGATACCCCAAATTTCTCGTTTTGATTATGTCAGATTACTTCAAAAAGCCGATTGTGAATGATAATATGTTGTATAGCGTTATGCGAGACCATAATCTAGCCCTGGTTTGCAAGCTTGGAGAGATTTTGGACAGTTTTTGAATCGCGAGTTTGTTGGAAATTATCAGACTTGTGTGTGTGTAAACGGTACCGATGCATAGTAATTAGCGTATCGTGTCAATACAAACGCCATCTGTCGGCGCGCGCTTGATGTTTGGAAGCGGATTTTAATTAACGGCGCGGTGTGCTTGATGTTTTATAAAGTGAATTTTGGGGCGCGTTGATCATTACAGAGTGTTCCAAAAATATTCGCTGTATCAAATTGCATGAGTTTGGGTGACGACGAGTGAACATTTGTACAATGACAAAATTAGTTGGCATGTTGGTTGGTGCATTATGGCGCGATTGGATTGTTTTGATTGTATACAAAAATGAGACATTCAGATTGTGCTGTGTGTTATCCTTGTAGGCAGAACATTGGTAGCAGAGTGGATGAGTCAGACGATAAGCATCTTGTAGTGAATACCCATAGCCATAGGTAATTACTATAATTATTTTTGATATTGTGTGCTTACGATAAATATTCGATACAAAGGTAAAGATATTTGTAACTCGTTATGACATAATTAATGATTGCTCTGATAATAACAAGGAAGCTTAATATTACACTCACATTCTTAGTTCGTGTAATACGTAGGCCTCTATTGTTATTGTATTTATGTTTTTATTATGTGAAACTCAACCCATGCGATTGTTATGCTCGATGGGGGGTGGGTTGAGTAAAAACCTGGGTAGGATAAAAACATTCATACGAAGGCCTCTATTGTTATTGTATTTATATTTATATGATGAAAAACTCAACCCATGCGATGGTTATGCTCGATGGGGGGAGGGTTGAGTTAAAAAGTTGGGTAAGGCAAAAACACTCATCTTACATTTTGGGGGGGGGTCAAGCTGAGTGTAAAGCCTATGTATATCGTATTGTTAGGTCAGTCATAACACCCGGTAAGATGGGATAGTGGTGATCTGTGCAGTCGAGAGAGGTGCAGTCAAGAGAGGACAGTCAAGAGAGGTGCAGTCAAGAGAGGACAGTCAAGAGAGGTGCAGTCAAGAGAGGACAGTCAAGAGAGGTGCAGTCAAGAGAGGTGCAGTCAAGAGAGGACAGTCAAGAGAGGTGCAGTCAAGAGAGGTGCAGTCAAGAGAGGACAGTCAAGAGAGGTGCAGTCAAGAGAGGACAGTCAAGAGAGGTGCAGTCAAGAGAGGTGCAGTCAAGAGAGGACAGTCAAGAGAGGTGCAGTCAAGAGAGGACAGGCGTACCAGAGCAGACATGCAATCAACGCTTTCAGATCACCCCTGTCTTACTTAAAAATAGTCGTTAATATTATCTTATGTAATGGTATTATGGTATTTTAACCATTAAAATTGTGTGTATGGAAATTAACGCGTACTTTTCTCTTCCATAGGGGTTTACCTTGTGTTGCAAGGTCAGGTCGGTCGGTCGGTCAGGTCAGATTAGGCCAGGCCAGTAGTAGGACAGACAGTTGAGACTTTGACCATTGACCCAATCTAATTAAAGTTTTTCTAGTTGTAATTGTGTTTGGATGTTATAAAATAAAACCGACGTTGTGATAGATATATATTGTGTAAGAAGGAGAGCGAAAATAAACTGTGAACTTAAATAATTGTCCGTGTCATTGGTTCGCGTTATAGAGCCGAAAACGCATGGTTCTGCCCTGCAAACGAACCCGCGTGGCTGATTAACTATATAAAAGGTTTCCAAATTAAACCCTTCCCACGCCCAAAATGTGGTGGTGTCAGATCTGATCAATTCTGCACACTTGGACATCGCACGCGTGTGTAAATCCTAGTCAGCTCGCTCGCGCCCCCGCGACAAGTGGTGTCAGATGTGGGATTTTCATTTTCTTTAACGACGAATTTTTGGCTGTGAGTAATTAAATTTTGACGGACTTTGACGGTAGACTGTTGACGGTGACGGACTCGGCTTCGAGATGATGATGACTCGGTCAAGGAGGAGGCATCGAGTCTCCGGCAGTATCATGCCGAAGATGAGGTATCGTGTAGCCGGTGGTAGTACGCCGAGGATGACGGGCGAAAATAGGCACCCAGTAGCTGGTAGTGATGTGCCGATGAGGACGGGTGATGAGACGGGACGAGTGGCTGGTAGTGATGTGCCGAGAAGGATGGATGATGTGGTGGGGCAAGTGGCCGGCGAGGGTATGCCGAGGAGGATGGATGATGTGGTGGGGCAAGTGCCCGGTGGAGGTATGCCGAGGAGGATGGATGATGTGGTGGGGCAAGTGCCCGGTGGAGGTATGCCGAGGAGGATGGATGATGTGGTGGGGCAAGTGCCCGGTGGAGGTATGCCGAGGAGGATGGATGATGTGGTGGGGCAAGTGCCCGGTGGAGGTATGCAGAGGAGGATGGATGGTGTGATGGGGCAAGTGCCCGGTGGAGGTATGCAGAGGAGGATGGATGGTGTGATGGGGCAAGTGCCCGGTGGAGGTATGCAGAGGAGGATGGATGATGAGACGGTAGAGCAGAGGCACCTAGTGCCCGGTGATGGTATGGCGAGGAGCATGGATGATTTGACGGGAGAGCAGGGGCACCAAGTGCCCGGTGGTGGTGTGCCGTTGATGACGGGTGAGCAGAGGCGGCGAGTGGTTGGTGGTAGTTTGCCGCAGATGACGCGGGAGCAGATGGGAGGCGTGGTTGGTGGTAGTTTGCCGCAGAGGACGGGGGAGCATACGGGACAGGTGATTGGTGATGGTGTGCCGTTAATGACGGGTGAGCAGAGGCGGCGAGTGGTTGGTAGTGGTACTGCAATGAGGCCGGGTGAGGTGATTGGTGATAGTAGGCCGGCTATGACGGGTGAGTCGATGGGACATGTGACTGGTGGCAGACCGGGTATGACGGGTGAACAAGGGAGTCGAGTGGTTTGTGGTGGTAGGCCGGTTATGACGGGTGAGTCGATGGGACAAGTGACTGTTGGCAGACCGGGTATGACGGGTGAACCAGGGAGTCAAGTGATCGGTGATAGTAAGCCGGTTATGATGGGTGAGTCGTATGGAGAAGTGACTGGTGGTAGGCCGGGGGAACATATACCGGTTGTTGATGATGATAGGCCGTTGATGTCGGTAGGGCATGCGGGGTTGATGAATGGTGATAGACAGCCTATGCAGGTTGGGCAGACGGAGTGGGAGGATAGCGGTAGTGCACCGCCGATAGCTGCAAAGCAGACGAGGTGGAAGGGTGGTAGTGGTGCACCGTTGATGCCGGTCGATCAGACGTTGTTGATGGGTGGTAGTGGTTGCAGTGATGATGGTGGTAGTGGCGATCGACACGGAGTGGATTACAGTGATGATGTGGTAGTCGCTAACGGTAGAGATAGTGATGATAGGGGTAGCTTTAAGGAGGCTGGTTGTACTGGTGGATGTTCAAGCGGTGAAACAGAGTATTGGAGTAATGTGGAGAATAGTAGTGAGATTGGTGATAGCTTGTTGGGCCCAGAAACGAACGTTAGGTTGACAGACGGTGCCGGTAGTGCTGGCTATACTGATAGCGAGGGGGGTCACTGTAGTGATGATTCTGGGTTAGGATCACGTGTCACAGACGACACCGAGTTGGGGGAGTTGGTGGAGATGAAGCAGCTTAGGAGACAGCTATCGGAGCTGAAAGAGAAGTATGCACGGTCGGAAGCAGAAAGGTATGAGGAACGAGTAGTATATTTAGAATCACAAGAGGTTTTGGAGATGAATGCTAAACGGTGGTGTGAAATTGACCGGGAGTCTCGTGAAAGGGAATGGCAGGAGATAGACGATGATTTAATGGATAGGGAGGAGGTGTTGGAGGCCCGGGAAGTTGAGCAGGAAGAGTTACTGGAAAAGTTTAGGGTTAGGAAAAATGAACAAGCTACCCTGATGGCAGAGAAAGAACGAGTTTTCCAGTTGAGTTGTGAAGAAAGGATGAAAGTATTAGAGAAGGAACAGTTGGGTTTGATTGTTAACGGGGGAAGTTTGGTAGAATTGGAGGAGGATTTGAGGCGTAGAGGGGATGAAGTGGTGCGACGGGAAGCTTTGGTATGGCAACAGCAGAGTGAGGTGGCGATGAGGAAGCAGCTGGATTCGAGGGAGTATGACCGACGGGAGGGTGATATAATAGAGGGTGAGGTTGGATTGATGTGTAGGACATTGGTTGAGGAGTTGCTTCAAAGAGTAGTGGAGGTTGAACGGTTGCGTTCGGTGGCGGAATTTCAACGAAGGAAAGCGGAACTCGTGGCTGAAGAGGATGCGGTGAAGATGTTTCGGGGTCGATTGGAGGCCGAGGGACGGGAGTGTTGTAAAGAGTTGGGACGGAAGGAGTCGATGGTGAAGGAACGGGAGCTCGATTTGGGGCAGCGGACGCAGTTGCTGGTTAGTCAGGAGAGTGAGGCGCAGGTGATGAGAAGATGGGAGGGTGAGAAGCAGCAGAGTAAACTAAAAGAGTTATCTGATCGGGAGAAAGAAGTGGCCGAAGGGGAGAGGAAGAATGAGGAGGTGTATGAAGAAGTAGTGTCGAAGAAGCGTAAATATGAGAGGAAACAGGCAGACCTCGATGATAGAGCTCGACTGTTAGGGACGGTAGAGAGTGAGCAGAAGCAAAAGTATGAGAAGTTGTGTGACGAAGTGAGTACGAGACTGGTTTTGGCTTCGGCGCGGGAGGAGAAAGCCATGGAGCTTTTTGGTCAGGTGATGAGGCAAGAGATGAGTCCGCACCAGTTTGACGGAGATGGTAATTGGCGGGCGTTTTATAAGCATTTTGAGGTTTGTCGAGAATACAACCAATGGACGGATGGGGACGCTGCGATGTGGTTGTATTACAGTTGCCAGGGTAGGGCCCTGAGGGTGTTGGCTGGGAATGAGGTTGACCTTCGAGAGATAGGCTATGAGGGTCTGGTTCGGTTGATGGCAAAGGAGTTTGGGCCGCGGGAGGATCCGGAGAGTTGGTATGCCGAACTTCAGCTGCGAGAACAAGGGCAGAGTGAGAGTTACAAAGATTTGGCCCAAGATATAAAGAGATTGACGTGCCTAGCGATGCCAAATGCTTCGAAACGGGAGAGAGACATAGCAGCTCGTCGGCATTTTTGTAGAGCTATCTCAGACCCAGAGGTGCGGAAGGAGGTTCATTCGTTCTCCCCTAGCACTCTAGAGGAAACACTGGATCTAGTTGAGAGAGGTAGTGCGTTTGAGAAGATAGAATATCGGAGAGGACAAAAACAGACGAAGGATGGCGATGAGGAATTAGAAAGGCTAGTGGAAGCCGATGAGGAAGTAGAAAGGCTAGTGGAAGCCGGAGATGTGTCGAAGGATAGTCGTGCCAGTCCTGTGCCTTTGACGGGGTGTCAGACGCAGAAGGTGGAGGTTAAGGATCCGGCTGTAATCGCTGGCGAGAATGGTAGTAGTATGGGGAAAGGAGTTACGTGGTCACAGGTGGTGAAGGAAGGGTCGACGGCGCGGGTGAGCAATGTTCAGGTGGGGGGGCGATATTGGTCAGACTGGGAGAGGTCAGAATGGTTTGGAGAGATATCAGCCTGTGAGTGAATGGCAATGTGATAGTAATTGTTGCCGTTATTGTAAGGAGTTGGGGCATTGGAAACGAGCATGCCCGGCCTTACAAGCTAAACATGAGACGTGGATGGCTAAGAGAGCGGCGTGGGTTAGGAGGTCAGAAATAAGACACGATCAGAATGGCGCGATAGAGGAAAGAGTGGGAGTAAGGTCGAGATGGGAAGACGAGCGTCAGAAGAGAGGGCAGGAGGAGTGTCAGAGGAGAGAGGATAGGATAGAGGAGGGGCGTCGGATGAGAGGTCAGAAGCTTCAGGCGGATGAGGAGCGTCGGAATAGGGAGAAGGTTAGGATGGAAGAGGGGCATAAGAAGGAAGAGGAAAGAGTTAGAGTTGAAAAAGAGCGGCTGGAAAGAGAGAGGGTTATGGTGGAAGAGGGGCGTAAGAAGGAAGAGGAAAGAGTTAGAGTAGAGAAGGAACGACTGGAACGAGAGAAGATTAAAGTGGAAAAAGAGCGCCTTGGAAAGGAGAAGGTTATAGTAGAGAAGGAACGACTGGAACGGGAAAAGGTGGAGGTAGAGAAGGAGCGTCTGGAAAAGGAGAAGGTTAGAGTGGAGAAGGAGCGTCTGGAAAGAGAGAAGGTTGAGGCGGGGAAAAAGCATGAGTTTTGGAAGAATGTGAGATCGGTGAGAGAGGAACAATCTCGTCAGAGTATAGCAAAGGCGCAAGAGGACTTGGAGCGTATGGAGAGGAAAGAAGAGATTAGAGTGAAGAAGGCGCGAGAGGATGAGGAGCGTAGGAAACGAAAGGAAGAGATAAAAAGGGAGAAGGAGCGTGTTGCAAAGGAGAGGGTTCGGGTGGAGGAAGAACGTAAGAAGGAAGAGGAAAGAATTATGATGCAGGAGGAGCGTCGCAAGGAAGAGTCAGCTAGGGTGGCGGAGGAGCATCGGATGCAATCCCGGATGCGAGGAGAGGAGGAGTGTCGTAAGAGAGACGAGATGATTCGAGTGGATGATGAGTTTTGGGAGGGAGTGAGGCAGGTGAGAGAGGAGCAAGAATGTGAGCGGGAGGAGGAGTTGAGGCAAAAGGAAGAGCGTAAGAGAAGAAAGGAGGAGATAAGTGTGGAAAAGTGGCGCCGAAAGAGAGAGGAGGAGGCACGTTGTAGGGAAGAGCTGAAGTTGCAGCGGGAACAGGAGAAGCGGAGGGATGACGAGAGGCTGGCCAGACAGGAGCAGGAGAAGAAGGAGCATGATGTTCGTCGCTCCGGAAATAAGGTGGAGCAGGAGATGAAACCACCGGGGAAGAAGGTGGATGGAAGCAAGTTGAGGCCGGATGCAAAGTCTTGGCCTGTAGGGGGAGCTAGGGCGAAAACGACGAATGTGTCTATTCAGACTAATTCGCAGGATGTGCGGCCGGCGAAGGTCTTAACGGTGGGCAGTGTCAGAGCTGTACCTGCCAAGTCGGTTGGACCGAGGGAGGAGGATCGGCGTCTTCAAGATGGGGAGATGGTTGCGAAGGAGGTGGTGGAGAAATTGATGGAGGAGAGATTGGTTGAGCAAAAGAAGGAGTTTTACGAATTTGCCGCAGATAAGTCGAGGCACACTTGCCGGGGTGTTGATTATCTGACGGAGACTATGAGAAGGAATTGGATAGGAGAATTTGGGAGGCTTTCGGAGCTGTATAGGAGGCAACAAGGTGGTGATGACGCGGTCGTAGGTCTCGTTACACTGGGGTACTAGACAGATGATATCGGAGTAGTGTTGCTCGGACACTTTTGTAGAAGTTGTAGGAAGAGTTACTGCTGGAGTTGTATATATAAGTTGTTATTATTGTTTTCAAATGTTTGAGTTACAAACCTTGTAGTGCACGAAGCCAGTTGGAAGTATTCAATATGTAGAGGTAGAGTTGGCGAGGTGCGACGTGATGCGATGCGGATGGTGCTATGCTCAACTCGTTGTTACTGAGTGTCATATGGCTTACGCGGCCATCGCACCAGTTCCTATGAGCCGTAGCGGGAGACTCGTTCCAGAGCTCCGAACAGAGGGGTTACTACTGACCTAACCAAGGGTTGCTACTGACCCAACCACGGGTTGCTACTGACCTAACCAAGGGTTGCTGAGGACAAGAAGAAGATTTGGGAATGGCGACAAAGAAGAAGATTTGGGAATGGCGACAAAGAAGAAGACTCGGGAATGAAGACGAAGAAGATTATCGCGTCACGTGTACTTTTAAGGCATTGTAGTAGAGTAAGATATAGTTAGGAGGTGGTATGTATATATTGTTGTATTAATGTATTGATGGATGTATTGGCGTAATAGCTCGGTGCGCGAGGAGGAGAGTGTGAAAGCGATCCCGCTTATTTATTTTTATCGCTTATTGTTGACGGGGACGTCAAGTGCTAGGTGGGGGGCTGTGTAGCGGGAATCGCTTTTATTATAGGTTTTGGCTGTATTTTGATTATCTAATTGTTGAAAACGGCTGAATATCCTTGAAATCTATTTTGTTACGCTCCGCGGATCCGCTTGTGTAGATTGCGTGTGTAAATCAGCTTGTGAAAAGGCGCGCAGTGATTGATCAAGCTAAACGCCATCTTTTTGGGACGCATGGAATGCTGTGTTGGGAAAACGGGAGAGCTGGAAAAGAAAACTTCAGAATCTTGCGAAAATCAGACGAATTGGTAGGCATCCTTGTAGAGTAAGTACAGTAGTTATGTATAGAAACTATTTGGATCAAAGATTGAGATAGATTTCGAGTTTTGAGTGAAGTTTGGTACATTTTCCTGATCGAGTTGAAACAGAACATTATAAAATGTTTCGCCATTCACTTTACATGTGACAACGGATGCAGCAGTTTTCCATTTGCTAATATTCATCATGTTGACGTAGCATTTTTGATACCCCAAATTTCTCGTTTTGATTATGTCAGATTACTTCAAAAAGCCGATTGTGAATGATAATATGTTGTATAGCGTTATGCGAGACCATAATCTAGCCCTGGTTTGCAAGCTTGGAGAGATTTTGGACAGTTTTTGAATCGCGAGTTTGTTGGAAATTATCAGACTTGTGTGTGTGTAAACGGTACCGATGCATAGTAATTAGCGTATCGTGTCAATACAAACGCCATCTGTCGGCGCGCGCTTGATGTTTGGAAGCGGATTTTAATTAACGGCGCGGTGTGCTTGATGTTTTATAAAGTGAATTTTGGGGCGCGTTGATCATTACAGAGTGTTCCAAAAATATTCGCTGTATCAAATTGCATGAGTTTGGGTGACGACGAGTGAACATTTGTACAATGACAAAATTAGTTGGCATGTTGGTTGGTGCATTATGGCGCGATTGGATTGTTTTGATTGTATACAAAAATGAGACATTCAGATTGTGCTGTGTGTTATCCTTGTAGGCAGAACATTGGTAGCAGAGTGGATGAGTCAGACGATAAGCATCTTGTAGTGAATACCCATAGCCATAGGTAATTACTATAATTATTTTTGATATTGTGTGCTTACGATAAATATTCGATACAAAGGTAAAGATATTTGTAACTCGTTATGACATAATTAATGATTGCTCTGATAATAACAAGGAAGCTTAATATTACACTCACATTCTTAGTTCGTGTAATACGTAGGCCTCTATTGTTATTGTATTTATGTTTTTATTATGTGAAACTCAACCCATGCGATTGTTATGCTCGATGGGGGGTGGGTTGAGTAAAAACCTGGGTAGGATAAAAACATTCATACGAAGGCCTCTATTGTTATTGTATTTATATTTATATGATGAAAAACTCAACCCATGCGATGGTTATGCTCGATGGGGGGAGGGTTGAGTTAAAAAGTTGGGTAAGGCAAAAACACTCATCTTACATTTTGGGGGGGGGTCAAGCTGAGTGTAAAGCCTATGTATATCGTATTGTTAGGTCAGTCATAACACCCGGTAAGATGGGATAGTGGTGATCTGTGCAGTCGAGAGAGGTGCAGTCAAGAGAGGACAGTCAAGAGAGGTGCAGTCAAGAGAGGACAGTCAAGAGAGGTGCAGTCAAGAGAGGACAGTCAAGAGAGGTGCAGTCAAGAGAGGTGCAGTCAAGAGAGGACAGTCAAGAGAGGTGCAGTCAAGAGAGGTGCAGTCAAGAGAGGACAGTCAAGAGAGGTGCAGTCAAGAGAGGACAGTCAAGAGAGGTGCAGTCAAGAGAGGTGCAGTCAAGAGAGGACAGTCAAGAGAGGTGCAGTCAAGAGAGGACAGGCGTACCAGAGCAGACATGCAATCAACGCTTTCAGATCACCCCTGTCTTACTTAAAAATAGTCGTTAATATTATCTTATGTAATGGTATTATGGTATTTTAACCATTAAAATTGTGTGTATGGAAATTAACGCGTACTTTTCTCTTCCATAGGGGTTTACCTTGTGTTGCAAGGTCAGGTCGGTCGGTCGGTCAGGTCAGATTAGGCCAGGCCAGTAGTAGGACAGACAGTTGAGACTTTGACCATTGACCCAATCTAATTAAAGTTTTTCTAGTTGTAATTGTGTTTGGATGTTATAAAATAAAACCGACGTTGTGATAGATATATATTGTGTAAGAAGGAGAGCGAAAATAAACTGTGAACTTAAATAATTGTCCGTGTCATTGGTTCGCGTTATAGAGCCGAAAACGCATGGTTCTGCCCTGCAAACGAACCCGCGTGGCTGATTAACTATATAAAAGGTTTCCAAATTAAACCCTTCCCACGCCCAAAATGTGGTGGTGTCAGATCTGATCAATTCTGCACACTTGGACATCGCACGCGTGTGTAAATCCTAGTCAGCTCGCTCGCGCCCCCGCGACAAGTGGTGTCAGATGTGGGATTTTCATTTTCTTTAACGACGAATTTTTGGCTGTGAGTAATTAAATTTTGACGGACTTTGACGGTAGACTGTTGACGGTGACGGACTCGGCTTCGAGATGATGATGACTCGGTCAAGGAGGAGGCATCGAGTCTCCGGCAGTATCATGCCGAAGATGAGGTATCGTGTAGCCGGTGGTAGTACGCCGAGGATGACGGGCGAAAATAGGCACCCAGTAGCTGGTAGTGATGTGCCGATGAGGACGGGTGATGAGACGGGACGAGTGGCTGGTAGTGATGTGCCGAGAAGGATGGATGATGTGGTGGGGCAAGTGGCCGGCGAGGGTATGCCGAGGAGGATGGATGATGTGGTGGGGCAAGTGCCCGGTGGAGGTATGCCGAGGAGGATGGATGATGTGGTGGGGCAAGTGCCCGGTGGAGGTATGCCGAGGAGGATGGATGATGTGGTGGGGCAAGTGCCCGGTGGAGGTATGCCGAGGAGGATGGATGATGTGGTGGGGCAAGTGCCCGGTGGAGGTATGCAGAGGAGGATGGATGGTGTGATGGGGCAAGTGCCCGGTGGAGGTATGCAGAGGAGGATGGATGGTGTGATGGGGCAAGTGCCCGGTGGAGGTATGCAGAGGAGGATGGATGATGAGACGGTAGAGCAGAGGCACCTAGTGCCCGGTGATGGTATGGCGAGGAGCATGGATGATTTGACGGGAGAGCAGGGGCACCAAGTGCCCGGTGGTGGTGTGCCGTTGATGACGGGTGAGCAGAGGCGGCGAGTGGTTGGTGGTAGTTTGCCGCAGATGACGCGGGAGCAGATGGGAGGCGTGGTTGGTGGTAGTTTGCCGCAGAGGACGGGGGAGCATACGGGACAGGTGATTGGTGATGGTGTGCCGTTAATGACGGGTGAGCAGAGGCGGCGAGTGGTTGGTAGTGGTACTGCAATGAGGCCGGGTGAGGTGATTGGTGATAGTAGGCCGGCTATGACGGGTGAGTCGATGGGACATGTGACTGGTGGCAGACCGGGTATGACGGGTGAACAAGGGAGTCGAGTGGTTTGTGGTGGTAGGCCGGTTATGACGGGTGAGTCGATGGGACAAGTGACTGTTGGCAGACCGGGTATGACGGGTGAACCAGGGAGTCAAGTGATCGGTGATAGTAAGCCGGTTATGATGGGTGAGTCGTATGGAGAAGTGACTGGTGGTAGGCCGGGGGAACATATACCGGTTGTTGATGATGATAGGCCGTTGATGTCGGTAGGGCATGCGGGGTTGATGAATGGTGATAGACAGCCTATGCAGGTTGGGCAGACGGAGTGGGAGGATAGCGGTAGTGCACCGCCGATAGCTGCAAAGCAGACGAGGTGGAAGGGTGGTAGTGGTGCACCGTTGATGCCGGTCGATCAGACGTTGTTGATGGGTGGTAGTGGTTGCAGTGATGATGGTGGTAGTGGCGATCGACACGGAGTGGATTACAGTGATGATGTGGTAGTCGCTAACGGTAGAGATAGTGATGATAGGGGTAGCTTTAAGGAGGCTGGTTGTACTGGTGGATGTTCAAGCGGTGAAACAGAGTATTGGAGTAATGTGGAGAATAGTAGTGAGATTGGTGATAGCTTGTTGGGCCCAGAAACGAACGTTAGGTTGACAGACGGTGCCGGTAGTGCTGGCTATACTGATAGCGAGGGGGGTCACTGTAGTGATGATTCTGGGTTAGGATCACGTGTCACAGACGACACCGAGTTGGGGGAGTTGGTGGAGATGAAGCAGCTTAGGAGACAGCTATCGGAGCTGAAAGAGAAGTATGCACGGTCGGAAGCAGAAAGGTATGAGGAACGAGTAGTATATTTAGAATCACAAGAGGTTTTGGAGATGAATGCTAAACGGTGGTGTGAAATTGACCGGGAGTCTCGTGAAAGGGAATGGCAGGAGATAGACGATGATTTAATGGATAGGGAGGAGGTGTTGGAGGCCCGGGAAGTTGAGCAGGAAGAGTTACTGGAAAAGTTTAGGGTTAGGAAAAATGAACAAGCTACCCTGATGGCAGAGAAAGAACGAGTTTTCCAGTTGAGTTGTGAAGAAAGGATGAAAGTATTAGAGAAGGAACAGTTGGGTTTGATTGTTAACGGGGGAAGTTTGGTAGAATTGGAGGAGGATTTGAGGCGTAGAGGGGATGAAGTGGTGCGACGGGAAGCTTTGGTATGGCAACAGCAGAGTGAGGTGGCGATGAGGAAGCAGCTGGATTCGAGGGAGTATGACCGACGGGAGGGTGATATAATAGAGGGTGAGGTTGGATTGATGTGTAGGACATTGGTTGAGGAGTTGCTTCAAAGAGTAGTGGAGGTTGAACGGTTGCGTTCGGTGGCGGAATTTCAACGAAGGAAAGCGGAACTCGTGGCTGAAGAGGATGCGGTGAAGATGTTTCGGGGTCGATTGGAGGCCGAGGGACGGGAGTGTTGTAAAGAGTTGGGACGGAAGGAGTCGATGGTGAAGGAACGGGAGCTCGATTTGGGGCAGCGGACGCAGTTGCTGGTTAGTCAGGAGAGTGAGGCGCAGGTGATGAGAAGATGGGAGGGTGAGAAGCAGCAGAGTAAACTAAAAGAGTTATCTGATCGGGAGAAAGAAGTGGCCGAAGGGGAGAGGAAGAATGAGGAGGTGTATGAAGAAGTAGTGTCGAAGAAGCGTAAATATGAGAGGAAACAGGCAGACCTCGATGATAGAGCTCGACTGTTAGGGACGGTAGAGAGTGAGCAGAAGCAAAAGTATGAGAAGTTGTGTGACGAAGTGAGTACGAGACTGGTTTTGGCTTCGGCGCGGGAGGAGAAAGCCATGGAGCTTTTTGGTCAGGTGATGAGGCAAGAGATGAGTCCGCACCAGTTTGACGGAGATGGTAATTGGCGGGCGTTTTATAAGCATTTTGAGGTTTGTCGAGAATACAACCAATGGACGGATGGGGACGCTGCGATGTGGTTGTATTACAGTTGCCAGGGTAGGGCCCTGAGGGTGTTGGCTGGGAATGAGGTTGACCTTCGAGAGATAGGCTATGAGGGTCTGGTTCGGTTGATGGCAAAGGAGTTTGGGCCGCGGGAGGATCCGGAGAGTTGGTATGCCGAACTTCAGCTGCGAGAACAAGGGCAGAGTGAGAGTTACAAAGATTTGGCCCAAGATATAAAGAGATTGACGTGCCTAGCGATGCCAAATGCTTCGAAACGGGAGAGAGACATAGCAGCTCGTCGGCATTTTTGTAGAGCTATCTCAGACCCAGAGGTGCGGAAGGAGGTTCATTCGTTCTCCCCTAGCACTCTAGAGGAAACACTGGATCTAGTTGAGAGAGGTAGTGCGTTTGAGAAGATAGAATATCGGAGAGGACAAAAACAGACGAAGGATGGCGATGAGGAATTAGAAAGGCTAGTGGAAGCCGATGAGGAAGTAGAAAGGCTAGTGGAAGCCGGAGATGTGTCGAAGGATAGTCGTGCCAGTCCTGTGCCTTTGACGGGGTGTCAGACGCAGAAGGTGGAGGTTAAGGATCCGGCTGTAATCGCTGGCGAGAATGGTAGTAGTATGGGGAAAGGAGTTACGTGGTCACAGGTGGTGAAGGAAGGGTCGACGGCGCGGGTGAGCAATGTTCAGGTGGGGGGGCGATATTGGTCAGACTGGGAGAGGTCAGAATGGTTTGGAGAGATATCAGCCTGTGAGTGAATGGCAATGTGATAGTAATTGTTGCCGTTATTGTAAGGAGTTGGGGCATTGGAAACGAGCATGCCCGGCCTTACAAGCTAAACATGAGACGTGGATGGCTAAGAGAGCGGCGTGGGTTAGGAGGTCAGAAATAAGACACGATCAGAATGGCGCGATAGAGGAAAGAGTGGGAGTAAGGTCGAGATGGGAAGACGAGCGTCAGAAGAGAGGGCAGGAGGAGTGTCAGAGGAGAGAGGATAGGATAGAGGAGGGGCGTCGGATGAGAGGTCAGAAGCTTCAGGCGGATGAGGAGCGTCGGAATAGGGAGAAGGTTAGGATGGAAGAGGGGCATAAGAAGGAAGAGGAAAGAGTTAGAGTTGAAAAAGAGCGGCTGGAAAGAGAGAGGGTTATGGTGGAAGAGGGGCGTAAGAAGGAAGAGGAAAGAGTTAGAGTAGAGAAGGAACGACTGGAACGAGAGAAGATTAAAGTGGAAAAAGAGCGCCTTGGAAAGGAGAAGGTTATAGTAGAGAAGGAACGACTGGAACGGGAAAAGGTGGAGGTAGAGAAGGAGCGTCTGGAAAAGGAGAAGGTTAGAGTGGAGAAGGAGCGTCTGGAAAGAGAGAAGGTTGAGGCGGGGAAAAAGCATGAGTTTTGGAAGAATGTGAGATCGGTGAGAGAGGAACAATCTCGTCAGAGTATAGCAAAGGCGCAAGAGGACTTGGAGCGTATGGAGAGGAAAGAAGAGATTAGAGTGAAGAAGGCGCGAGAGGATGAGGAGCGTAGGAAACGAAAGGAAGAGATAAAAAGGGAGAAGGAGCGTGTTGCAAAGGAGAGGGTTCGGGTGGAGGAAGAACGTAAGAAGGAAGAGGAAAGAATTATGATGCAGGAGGAGCGTCGCAAGGAAGAGTCAGCTAGGGTGGCGGAGGAGCATCGGATGCAATCCCGGATGCGAGGAGAGGAGGAGTGTCGTAAGAGAGACGAGATGATTCGAGTGGATGATGAGTTTTGGGAGGGAGTGAGGCAGGTGAGAGAGGAGCAAGAATGTGAGCGGGAGGAGGAGTTGAGGCAAAAGGAAGAGCGTAAGAGAAGAAAGGAGGAGATAAGTGTGGAAAAGTGGCGCCGAAAGAGAGAGGAGGAGGCACGTTGTAGGGAAGAGCTGAAGTTGCAGCGGGAACAGGAGAAGCGGAGGGATGACGAGAGGCTGGCCAGACAGGAGCAGGAGAAGAAGGAGCATGATGTTCGTCGCTCCGGAAATAAGGTGGAGCAGGAGATGAAACCACCGGGGAAGAAGGTGGATGGAAGCAAGTTGAGGCCGGATGCAAAGTCTTGGCCTGTAGGGGGAGCTAGGGCGAAAACGACGAATGTGTCTATTCAGACTAATTCGCAGGATGTGCGGCCGGCGAAGGTCTTAACGGTGGGCAGTGTCAGAGCTGTACCTGCCAAGTCGGTTGGACCGAGGGAGGAGGATCGGCGTCTTCAAGATGGGGAGATGGTTGCGAAGGAGGTGGTGGAGAAATTGATGGAGGAGAGATTGGTTGAGCAAAAGAAGGAGTTTTACGAATTTGCCGCAGATAAGTCGAGGCACACTTGCCGGGGTGTTGATTATCTGACGGAGACTATGAGAAGGAATTGGATAGGAGAATTTGGGAGGCTTTCGGAGCTGTATAGGAGGCAACAAGGTGGTGATGACGCGGTCGTAGGTCTCGTTACACTGGGGTACTAGACAGATGATATCGGAGTAGTGTTGCTCGGACACTTTTGTAGAAGTTGTAGGAAGAGTTACTGCTGGAGTTGTATATATAAGTTGTTATTATTGTTTTCAAATGTTTGAGTTACAAACCTTGTAGTGCACGAAGCCAGTTGGAAGTATTCAATATGTAGAGGTAGAGTTGGCGAGGTGCGACGTGATGCGATGCGGATGGTGCTATGCTCAACTCGTTGTTACTGAGTGTCATATGGCTTACGCGGCCATCGCACCAGTTCCTATGAGCCGTAGCGGGAGACTCGTTCCAGAGCTCCGAACAGAGGGGTTACTACTGACCTAACCAAGGGTTGCTACTGACCCAACCACGGGTTGCTACTGACCTAACCAAGGGTTGCTGAGGACAAGAAGAAGATTTGGGAATGGCGACAAAGAAGAAGATTTGGGAATGGCGACAAAGAAGAAGACTCGGGAATGAAGACGAAGAAGATTATCGCGTCACGTGTACTTTTAAGGCATTGTAGTAGAGTAAGATATAGTTAGGAGGTGGTATGTATATATTGTTGTATTAATGTATTGATGGATGTATTGGCGTAATAGCTCGGTGCGCGAGGAGGAGAGTGTGAAAGCGATCCCGCTTATTTATTTTTATCGCTTATTGTTGACGGGGACGTCAAGTGCTAGGTGGGGGGCTGTGTAGCGGGAATCGCTTTTATTATAGGTTTTGGCTGTATTTTGATTATCTAATTGTTGAAAACGGCTGAATATCCTTGAAATCTATTTTGTTACGCTCCGCGGATCCGCTTGTGTAGATTGCGTGTGTAAATCAGCTTGTGAAAAGGCGCGCAGTGATTGATCAAGCTAAACGCCATCTTTTTGGGACGCATGGAATGCTGTGTTGGGAAAACGGGAGAGCTGGAAAAGAAAACTTCAGAATCTTGCGAAAATCAGACGAATTGGTAGGCATCCTTGTAGAGTAAGTACAGTAGTTATGTATAGAAACTATTTGGATCAAAGATTGAGATAGATTTCGAGTTTTGAGTGAAGTTTGGTACATTTTCCTGATCGAGTTGAAACAGAACATTATAAAATGTTTCGCCATTCACTTTACATGTGACAACGGATGCAGCAGTTTTCCATTTGCTAATATTCATCATGTTGACGTAGCATTTTTGATACCCCAAATTTCTCGTTTTGATTATGTCAGATTACTTCAAAAAGCCGATTGTGAATGATAATATGTTGTATAGCGTTATGCGAGACCATAATCTAGCCCTGGTTTGCAAGCTTGGAGAGATTTTGGACAGTTTTTGAATCGCGAGTTTGTTGGAAATTATCAGACTTGTGTGTGTGTAAACGGTACCGATGCATAGTAATTAGCGTATCGTGTCAATACAAACGCCATCTGTCGGCGCGCGCTTGATGTTTGGAAGCGGATTTTAATTAACGGCGCGGTGTGCTTGATGTTTTATAAAGTGAATTTTGGGGCGCGTTGATCATTACAGAGTGTTCCAAAAATATTCGCTGTATCAAATTGCATGAGTTTGGGTGACGACGAGTGAACATTTGTACAATGACAAAATTAGTTGGCATGTTGGTTGGTGCATTATGGCGCGATTGGATTGTTTTGATTGTATACAAAAATGAGACATTCAGATTGTGCTGTGTGTTATCCTTGTAGGCAGAACATTGGTAGCAGAGTGGATGAGTCAGACGATAAGCATCTTGTAGTGAATACCCATAGCCATAGGTAATTACTATAATTATTTTTGATATTGTGTGCTTACGATAAATATTCGATACAAAGGTAAAGA
>CM069452.1:24346578-24409873 GCA_035610835.1 Ophiura sarsii
GAGAGTGAAAAATGAACTTTCACACTCATTTTTAGAGTGGAAATTGTCCACTCTAAAACAGGTTGTCCTGCGTTTCACTCCCTTTACTCCTTTTCGAGTGAATTTCCAATCTTTCCTCTCGTTTTGCATTTAGAGAGTATGCCGTATAATTATATACAAACAAAATCGTCAGCACTATATACTACGCACCCCTTTAAACATGTTTAATATTTTCAGTATTAGATATAACAGAAAGGAAGTACTTTCTGGTGGCACAACCAATTAGATACATAGTATTCAATCACTTCAATTCAAGGTTTAATAAACATATCATTATCGTAGCAAAATGCTATATTACAAAAATATTTACAATATGTAATATATAGAACAATAGAAACAATATATATTTACTATAAAACTAAGCATAGCAAAATGCTATATTACAAAAATATTTACAATATGTAATATATAGAACAATAGAAACAATATATATTTACTATAAAACTAAGCATGCATAACACAACTATACCTATGCTAGTATGCGAAATAATTTATATCAAAACTATTGAACAATTATGCATCAATATGCTGCGCATAATTGCCAATATAACATCGTCTAAACAAAGTATTTTCTTAGTATGACTTATAGCACGAGGCAGCGTAGCTGCCGAGTGCTATAAGGAATTAATAGCACTCATCGACAGTGACCATTTCAGTGATGATTTATATGGCAGAGCTCTACCCTACACACCAGATACACACCACTTTCACAGTAGGACACCTCTCACTCACCCAGACTTAGACAATCATCTACTATTAAACACACACACACCAAGTTGGGTAATAATTACAGTGCTGTAATTAATCAGGTTATTTACGATGTCAAATTTACAGCATTCTGAAGCTGTACAATAAGTGAAATGTGTGGAATTCTGGATTGGCTGTGTATGTGCTATTAATTTAATAACAGTTCCTTGTTTTATTATCAAAACTTTCGTTAAAGTACTTTTTCATGTGTACGTTTCGGATGTCTATACCTATCAAACTTTCTAAAATTGTATGTTCCAAATCGACACATACGATAATCCACGGATCATCTTAGTCTTTATATTATAGTATCTATGACATGAGTTGGTATAATTTTACTGTTTGTACATCCAAGTTATGGAATGAACTATCTATATACATTGAGACACTTTGTTTCTGTTATTGCCTTCAAGAAGGCACTTAATAATACATTAACATATTTGTTATCAATCTAATCTTGTTTTTAGGTTTTTATATTAATAAGTTACGTTAATTTATCTTTGTATAAGCGGTTTGAGCGAACCATGGGAACTGCACATACCTATATGTATGTTTGTTAGGGTGTCGGTGTTTGGTTTATGTGTATGTCTCCTTTGTTAACACTTTTGGCAGTGACGACTCACGATGTTGGATGCAGTGGATAACCTCACTTCCGTGTTCATTGCTTTAGGGAGTGTTCATAAATACTTTGGTGGGGTGTTGGAAAAATTTGAGCCATGGACATCATTTTTTTTTATACCCCACCTATAGGATGGTGTTTTTTTCTTGATCCCCCTTTTAAGAACATTCTTTTTTTTGATCCCCCTCCCGCCTGCACTTTCAAAATGCTGCTTTGTCAAAATAGCCACTTTTTTGTTATCCCCCCGACAATTTTTTTCTTCTGATCCCCCCTTTTAAGTACCTTTTTCACCCTCGGCACCAAACTAAGGCTTCTGTATGACCTTGTCCTCTCCATCTTCTTGTATGCATGCGAGTCATGGACTCTGACGGCAGAACTACAGAGAAAGATCGAAGCGGTAGAGATGAGAAGTCTAAGACGCCTCCTTGGCATTTCATATACTGACCACATCACAAACGAGGAAGTGCGTCGAAGAGTGGCACAACACATGAAGAGCTATACAAACCTCCTGGCCACCGTGAAAAAGCGAAAACTAAAATGGTATTGCCATGTAACCAGATCAAGTGGCCTCTCCAAGACCATCCTGCAGGGCACCGTGGAGGGGAAGCGATGAAGAGGTCGCCAGAGGAAAAATTGGAGGGACAACATCACAGAATGGACTGAGAAAACTTTCGCAGAAACCCAAGCATTAGCACATGACCGAGTCAGATGGAGGGAGGTGGTGAACAAATCCGTCATGCAGTGCCCCTACGACCCTGGAGGGTCATGGGAGCGGTAAGACGGTAAGATACAATTACAATAGCATAGTTGCTAGCTTCGATACCTTGAGCGATGTATTCATGAATAGATCCACCGATCGCTCGGATGTCGCGGATGTACAGTTTGTAATTTCTACTCTCCAATTTGGGTTTAAGTGTCTCGAAAACTAACCCACTATCTTCAACATTAGGCCTATATGATATGTAAATATTATACTTCTAAGTTAATATACACATTATTGTTGGGTTGTGGCGAAGGGAATCTATTATAAAATCTTGATAGGCATAACGAGCGAATTTTAATTCTGTTGAAATAACTGATAATCGCTATGACTATAACCAGTATCAGCAAGATTACGAGAATCAAACTGACAGACAATACAACTTTAAAGTGGTCATGGATCGGTGGTCCTGGACATTCAAACTTAGTACTATCAGTGTCTGTCAGAGGCCATGCTAAATCTCCATGTGCGGTAATACAGGTCATGTTATCTATAACAATTGCAGACAAGTTACTAGTCAGCCATCTTTGTATGCAGGAACACCTCCACGGATTATCTGACAACGTAATAAGTTTTATATTTGATGGAATATTGTCAAAATCACCGAAAGACAAACTAGTAAGATTATTGTTGTTGAGATATAGGTACTGTAAATTCAGGTTATCGAAAAGTCCACTTGTTCGGCCTATGCTAGTGAGCATGTTATAAGACAAATCTAGCATTCTGAGATAAATCAGATGGCCAAAACTATCCGGTACCATCACCAGACTGTTATTGAACATAAAGAGTCTTTCTAACTGCGTTTGCAAGGCAAAACCTTCTGGCAGTCTTTGAAGCTTGTTGTTACTGAGATTCAGAACCTTCAAATGGCTGTTATTAGCAAAGCTACCGCGGTCGATATGCTCGATCTGATTTAATTTTAGAGAGAGCTCAATCAAAAGAGGTAATGGTCGAAATACACCAGCCGTTATATTTGTTAGTTTGTTTTCATAGAGGGCAAGTACTGTTAGATTGCCAATTCCTAGGAATGCGCTGTCGTCGATGTAAGAAACTGAACTTCCCACAACTTTTAGGGTGATAAGATATGGTAGACTGGGCAAAGTATCTTCCAATAACTGCGAAAAGGTATCCCCCTGCACCACTAATGCATTTGTCTTATCAGAGATACCGACAGGAAGACTAGATGTTGTGTTCACAAAAAAACACTGCGTCACAAATACACTGTTCTGATTTGCAGCTGGGTAACTATAGCAGGTACACTCGATCGGACACTCAGACTCATCACAAAAGTAGCTTCCCGGATTTTGAAGGCTGCTCAACGTTATAAATGTGATATTATATGAGGATTCGTACCACTTTCGGGACCACTCTTCAGGGCCATGAACTCTGTCACACGTTAATGATTCCCAGCTCACAAATCTTTGGTTTTTAAAAAGATTTGTGTTGGGCCAGTTAGGATACAGTTGTGAATCGATACCATTGAAATGACCAAATAAGTTTAAAGCCATGTTACAATCACAATCCAGTGGATTTCCCTCCATGATGACATCGACGACTGGGGAATCATTTTCTGTATTGAGCCCGGGAAATTGCTGAAAGTTGGTCAGCTGATTGAATGCCAAATTAAGATATTGCAGAGTCTGGACACCATCGACACATATACTTGATATGCGTTTGATCTGATTATAGCTTAGATCAATTCTCTCAAGTTTGGAAAGATGAAAAAAGTAGCCATCCCCAATTAGTGTCTGGCGATTATGGGACAGATCTATGGTTGTGAGCATTTTGAACTCGGCAAATGAAACCACGTTGGATATCTGTTCTATGGAGTTATGTGCGAGGTTCAAGTGTTCAATAGCATTTAGTCCTTGAAAAAAGGCATCCGGTAAATACTCTATCTGATTGTAAGATAGATCAAGTGATTGTATGAAGCCAGTTCCTTTCAAGGTAATCACGGGATTTGTAACATTATTGTTTGATAGGCGGATGGTGTTTAAAGTTGGGAGATCTCTAAACACTTGGGCGGGAATCTCTGTGATCTTATTGCTATCCAGGATAATTTCTCGAAGTCTGCGTAGTTCAAAGAAAGATATATCTGTTAGGTTTGAAATGTTGTTGTCCTGCAATTTGAGAAATTCGATATTCCGGAAAACGTTGAAGAAACTTGTCGTCAAAGTAGTGATGCCGTTCTTACTTAGATCCAGTGAAGTTATGTTTCCCAAATACTGCATATTGACAGATGCATTCGTAAAAATATGACTTACTAAATCCAAATTGGGATGCCCAGTGATACCAAGATGCTCAAGCTGTTGAAGATTGACAAATACGAATGGATCAAATAGTGTCAGGTTTCCATCTGATATATCCAAACTAATCAGCGATTTCAAATTGTTGAATAACTCAGTATTCAATTCCCCAACAGCACATGATGTAAATGTCATCGTTTCCACTTTATCTGGGTAGTCTAAGCTTCCAATCACGTGGTCAATTACGTCATATCTACGCCATGTTTCATTGCAGTGTATACGTAGTTCGGTAACCTTGGGGATACGAAGTGAGCTAGGGATGAAGGAATCGAACTCGCAACGTATGGACGTGTAATCTGTTGTCCCCGTTGTTGCGTTATCCTTAGCACAATGGCATCCATCTGGACATTGATTATCCAATGGTATAGAAGCGCATATAATCGCGCATGAAAAGATGGCAACGATGACCAAATATAGATCATCTGATCTAGAGGGTGTTATCGGTAGCAGCTTCATATTAATATGCCTTTTATGGAAAGGCTGCATGCAGTGATTCTAGAACATCACACATACGTCAGGTCCATCTGTTAAATGAAATAAAAGAACCATTGATAAGCAACCAGAAACTTCAGTAGCCTATATATTACGAAATATGATCAAGGTTCAATTGCCTCTTCTACTAAAACTTTGTAACACATACAATGAAATGTTAGCTTCCTTGCAAAAATGAAAATATAATTTTATTTTCTTCGTTGATATTATGTAGTTTTTTCCACCACTCCCACTTTAACAAGTTACCTGTGAGCATGGTAAGAGTTATAACTGTGTTAATCTCCATTGTCAATGGAATGGTAAAAATGGGTCATCTTACAAAAATAATCATATTGTGCTTATCTTTATCATGTTTATTCCTATCCTTTTAGTTGATGTCTTTTATTTTTCAGAAGAAGATGTAAATTAGATTTGCTTTCATACAAACAACAACAATTAAATGGCTCAATAAATATACACATATTAAGGACGATTACAATACTTGTACATTTAAAAATATTTGTTCACCCCTCTAGAGCACTAAACATTAAGAATCTCATTTTGAGCAGCTTGGTGCTAAGCATAGATGAAAGGAGCCGACAATTTGGAACCCGGTAGTATATATTTAACGGAATAAATCGTATTGGAAACTGGAAACCAATGCTTAGCACCAAGCTGCCGGAAGCTGGATTCAAACAAAAAGGTGTCATTCATCTTCAACTTTTGACTGCGCGTCAAAACACGTTTCCTGTCAATATCGGGTGTACACAGATTTTGTGCTAGGCTAATTCCGTGCAGAATTACATGAAGGATATCATAAACCCAATACTCGGAAGAATTCAATGCTATTGCGATACTTACATGACTGTATTTTGTTCCACTGGATCAAAGATGTTGATCAAACTTTTCCATCAAGTTTATTTCACTCATTAGATGGTATAAATGCCTCTTAGAGAAAAAGACGTGTGTTGACTAATATGTTGCCATTACCTGTATAGCCTATATACATCCAATCCGGGATCCAACCGTGGCGGAAATAAAACGGTTAACAACTACTTGCTAGTGAAGGCTAAGCAAATTCAATTTATTCGTCTCATTTGTTTCATTCACATTGTTATTTACAAGATCCGGGTTCAATGTGTATTTCCCGTAACGATGAAATCTATGAACAAAAAAATTCTTCGTTCACTTATTTTGAATAATAATTTGTTTTCATTGTGACAAACATTCTTTGGTTATCGATGAATTAATCTTTACAAATGTCACCACATCGTATTGGTTTCTGTCGGTTCAATCACAAAGTGCCGCTTTGGTGTTTTTCGGTGTTAAATGTCACATTTTGGGTGTTTTTTCCAGGTCGTGTTTATTTCCTGGTGCACATTGAGCAATAATACATCTCGAATTCGGGAAAATATAGTATTGGTGGCACTTGGCATTTAAACAATAACTAAAGAATAATTAAACTGGCTTTCAAATACCGTTTATTTTATTGTAGGCCTATTTACTTTCTCAATATGTTTCAACTATACGTGCACTCAAAATAGAAAAACTATGGTTTTTAAAGAATGCGATGTTTTGATCATTAAATATTTCGTAACGGTATTTGGATTTGATATTTATATGATCTTCAATAAAACTAAATCACGTTTCAGCCTGACACAGTTTGTTTTGTCAAATTTGCTTTAGCCTTTCCAAAAATATCATTGTTTAACAATGAGCAACAAAAATCAAAGTTGTGTTGAATTTTTGAAACAAATCATCCATGTGCAAAATGTAAGCATTCTTCATAAAAAAACCAGCACAACTTTGACTTTTAGTTCAGAAATGTCACGGAGGCTGTGCCCTAAATTTTGATACAAACTGGGATTTGTACATTTTCACAATTGTATTATACGGACTCAGAACTTATTTAGTGCTCAGAACTTTTAATTTGTGCACAAATGTGATGACTTTCATACTAAAAGAGTACTGATCAAGAAACAAGTGTATTCAGAACATATCATTTATGCGAGTCTTAACGGCCGAGTGCACCAATGACGGGTAGCTGAAGAATAGCGCTACCTCGCTTACTGAGGCGTAACCCAAAATTTTGAGAGCGCCAATGCGGGGTAAGCTACTAGGCTAGTAACTGGCGGGTAATTTACGCTAAATGTTATACCTGACCGGACCCAAGAGTAATTTGGGCATAACGTTTTATGCCACAAGTCAGTCGATTCTAGCAGTAGCACAATTTGTTGTGAACATTGGAGGGGATGATTCGCTGATGCTGAAGGACCAATTGCGCTTGCATGCCCAGGGGATGTCTATTTGAAGTGGAATGTGACCCCTCATAAGCTGAAAGATTTTATATTTTTGAAAATCCATTGATGCAATTTGGTGATATTTTTAGTCTAGATTAATTTAGATCAACTCCTTGTGCCCATTCAAACACTTATCGCACCGACTTTGGGTCATATATTGACCAAAATGTACTAATTGTCCAAGGATCTTAAATAATGACTAAATAAATAAGCTTATTATTGTTTTTATTAATTAAAAAACTGATAAAGCCAAGTTTCAACATTATTTTGAGTGGAAGAGTAGAACTAGAAGAACGAAAAAATAAATAAAAGCATATCGTGCCGTGCGTGGTCTGGGGATCGAACCGGGGTCCTAGCGGTTATCAAGCGAAGGACAAGGTATCAACGCCACGGAAGTATTTGTGTTAAGAGATGTGTTATAATTGTATATAATTGTTTCCATCGGGTGCTTGTGTTTGTCATTAAAATTGTGCTTTTTGGTGCAATGTTTGTTTGTGCCCCTCGCCCAAAATATGTTTGTAATGTCATGATAGTCCTTATTTTTGAAAAAGTGATAAACAAACTTCGAAATTTTTGACCATAAAATGGCATCATTTTTTTTCCGGATCGCAGGCCGACTCCACGTGATTCTTGATTTACACTCACCTATGACCTAGCGAGTGACGACACGTTTTTAATATTACGGAGGACAATCCACGTCAGAATGTTACAGTAAACTATAGGTTAACACTTGGCATATGCGCCAATTGATTTTGTAAGGGGACGATGCTGATTAATGTGGATATTTACCTCGCTAGTTGCTATTCTGGTGTTACTCGTCAGTTATGCTCTAAGAATTACATCGTTAGTAAGTTATGCTACAGTTAGAGCATAACTACTAGGGAGGTAGCTTACCTCCCTATTAAGTTACCCGTCATTGGTGCACTCGGCCGTAATATGCTATCAATGGTGCATTCTCTTAACTATCTTAAAGTATACAATATTTTAAACTTTTATGTGTATATACCTTGTTTATTGTGCAGTATCACAATAAATCCCATTTGATGAAATTCTGAAAACGGGGGCAGAACGTGTCACATTTGGCTTATTCTTCTGCCGAGTGAACTAGACTAAATACGCTTATACAAAGCAAAACAACACCTAACTTCATGGTTCAGTGAATACATTAAAGGGGCACGGAGAGATTGGCGATAAAAATGAATTTTCGAAAAATAAAAAATAAATAGATATAAGATAAGATATAATAAACCCTGAAACGTAATATTGCATGGGAAAAGGGTTGAGTAATGGCATTATAGACATTCTGGTGAAGCCATGTGCCGAATTCTGCTGATAATTTCGATGTGATCTACATCGAAATTAACAAATTGTGAAATATTACATGATATACTGCGAATTAAGGTATTTAAAACGGTTAGAATATGCCTAAGTATTACTTTGGTGCAAAAAGCCCAATTTCCAGGAAAATTGAGGGCGCACTTCCATACATATCTCTCAATGCCCCTTTAAAGGCATATCATGTAATCTTTTCCAGATTGAAACTGATATAAACTGCTCAAAAAAAGTTCGGAAATTTGTTTTCAATCACCAATTTTTCAAATATTTCGTGATATATTCATATTGTGTTTCATTTAAATATATAGCCGATGTGTTTTTCTTTCCAACGATCCCTCATTCGTAGCAATCACCTGTTTCAGTGCTTAGCTACCTGCTTGTGAATGTGGGGAGGTCTCATTCAAAATGTGCCAAATTCACCACTATTTCGTGCTCAAAAGAACAACTCTGTCATCTGTTCAATGAAGTGTTACATCGAGAGCTACTGTGTAAAAACGTTGTTTAACACTTTTTAACAATTGCTGTTGTTCAAGTATCCTGCTCAAACGAATGTTTAAATACGCAAAACTTGTTTAAGCAGGGTACAATTAGAACCCTCGTTGTTTAAAACTGTTAAACAACATTTTTGCTGAAAATCAAATATGGGAGGTGTCAATCTGAATGCCAACGGTCATCACTAATTATCCTCAAAAGTCCAATAGAGCATCTCTCTATAACACAGCAAAATGTTGTTGAACAGTTTTAAACAACGGGGTTCTTCAAGTATACCCTGCTTAAACAAGTATTTAAACATTCGTCTAAACAGGTAACTTTTAAAGGTTTTACACATCGTTTAACAGTGTAGGTGTCAATGAAGAGTTGCTCTTTCGGGTACGAAATAATGGTGAATTTGGCACATTTTGAACGAGACCTCCCCATATTAACAAGCAGGTGGCTAAGCACTGAAACAAGGGGTTGCTACTAATAGCTGGGGAGCGCGAATGGTTTTTCGGTCCCGCTGCTGGCACAGGGAGCCATATACCAACATGTTCCTTAATGTCTGTAGTATATAACCTAGGTGGACATCCTTGCCAACTCGGATGTTAAGTTGACCATTGACCTCGATTTAGGGTCAAAGTTAACATGTGTTTCAATGGGAAAGCCCAACAATATGATATACTTTGTATGGTCAATAGGCCTATATTGTTTTTTAAAAAAATTTCCCATGTTAAATTAAAGTTTTGACGTCCCATTGAAACACATGTGAACTTTGACCCTAATTCGAGGTCACAGATCAACTTAACATCCGAGTTGGCAAGGATGTCCTCCTAGGTTGTATGCTAAAGACTTCAAGGAACATTTTGGTATATGTCTCCCTGTGCCAGCATACCGGGACCAAAAACTCCTAAAAATGGGCCTCCGCTCCCCAGCTATAATGAGGTATCGTTGGAAAGAAGAAGACATTGTGCTTATGGATACTATCTTCAATAGACAATGCATGCCTGGTCTGCATACGTTGGAATGAGGGCCTCTCGCCCGCGCCCAAAAAGTCAAACATATGTTTTATCTTAGCTGTATTTATTGTCGTTGTCAAAATGTATACTGCCTAGTAATATACTTTACCTTTAATTAAGTTACTTACCTTATTATGCTGCAACCCATTGGTATCAGTGCAGGTAGAGTTTATTTTACAATACCATCTTCAGAACACCGTCATATATGATGACGAAGGGATCCCTACTTGCCTAAGCAACATTACGGTCCGCATACATAGAGATGCTATTTCAGAAAAGACATTGTGCACATGATTGCTATCTTCAGTAGACAGCATGCATAGATATGCTATATTCAGAAAGACATTGTGCACATGGAAACTATCTTCAGTAGACAATGCATGTATGGTTTACATACATTGGAATGAACTTACCTTATTATGACCAACCACAAGCAAACAAACTTTTCATCGAAACAGAAAGTATGTGACAACCAGCCTTTTCTCGCGGACTGCAAAACGTTTTGTTTCATTTCGCTGACTGCAAAACGTTTTTGTTTCATGTATGTCTTGTATCCTGGTGATGCGGCGTACTGCGCACATACTTTTTTTCGCGTACATGAGCTGCAAATATTTCAAACGCAGTACGCCTGACCATGCACGCAAGATCTCACATTGTGACGCAAACAAACACAACTGTTATGGCATGTTTACATTTGGTCAGTTTTCAAATAAGGATTTTGAAAATATAGTAGGCCTGGGCCTTTCATTTTGTCGGAAGCGAGGATCGTGAAAAAGCGGCCCTGCAAATCGACGCTTCATATTGCTTGATCATAACTCCGCCCAATAATATTCCGCGATTCATTCTGTCTGCTGATTATAAACTCGAATGTTTGTACTTTTTTAAAAGACGATCTAAGACCTCAGTGAAATATCTGGGCAAAATAGTCCTACATTATAGCCGCAATTCGAATACATAAAACGACTAGCACACACCTGTACGCTGACCCGCGTAAGGTAATGGAGGAGTGAACCCATGGGTATCAGTGCAGATAGAGTTTATTTTACAATACCATCTTCAGAACACCGTCATATATGATGACGAAGGGATCCCTACTTGCCTAAGCAACATTACGGTCCGCATACGTAGAGATGCTATTTCAGAAAAGACATTGTGCACATGATTGCTATCTTCAGTAGACAGCATGCATAGATATGCTATCTTCAGAAAGACATTGTGCACATGGATACTATCTTCAGTAGACAATGCATGTCTGGTTTACATGCATTGGAATGAACTTACCTTATTATGACCAATAATAATAATAATTAGTATTTATATAGCGCCTTTCCAAAGTGATCAAAGCGCTGTAATTTCGCTGCTGTTGAATCATCAGAATCAGGTCGCATCAACTAGGGTGCTGCCATTTTCTAGCGCAAACCTATCCGCACTTAGATTGTAACATCCACCATTTTTCAATGCAGCTCCCCAAATACCATTGGGTCAAGGAAGTTTTTGATAACCGAAACAACTAATCACAGATTTTGAAAGCAGGAGGAAACCGGAGATCCCGGAGAAAACCTGCGAGAGCGTGTATGGATCGTGATAAACCAAATGCACATAAAGCCCGACCGAGCACAGATTTCGAACCCGGGATTCATTGGTGCAAAGCGAGGGTATCTACCACTGCGCCAACACGCTCAACCACAAGCAAACAAACTTTTCATCGAAACAGAAAGTATGTGACAACCAGCCTTTTCTCGCGGACTGCAAAACGTTTTGTTTCATTTCGCTGACTGCAAAACGTTTTTGTTTCATGTATGTCTTGTATCCTGGTGATGCGGCGTACTGCGCACATACTTTTTTTTTCGCGTATATGAGCTGCAAATATTTCAAACGCAGTACGCGCGCCTGACCATGCACGCAAGATCTCACATTGTGACGCAAACAAACACAACTGTTGTGGCATGTTTACATTTGGTCAGTTTTCAAATAAGGATTTTGAAAATATAGTAGGCCTGGGCCTTTCATTTTGTCGGATGCGAGGATCGTGAAAAAGCGGCCCTGCATATCGACGCATCATATTGCTTGATCATTACTCCGCCCAATAATATTCCGCGATTCATTCTGTCTGATTATAAACGCGAATGCTTCTACTTTTTTAAGACGATCTAAGACCTCAGTGAAATATCTGGGCAAAATAGTCCTACTTTTTAGCCGCAATTCGAATACTTAAAACGACTAGCACACACCTGTACGCTGACCCGCGTAAGGTAATGGAGGAGTGAACCCATGGGTATCAGTCCGTGCAGATAGAGTTTATTTTACAATACCATCTTCAGAACACCGTCATATATGATGACGAAGGGATCCCTACTTGCCTAAGCAACATTACGGTCCGCATACATAGAGATGCTATTTCAGAAAAGACATTGTGCACATGATTGCTATCTTCAGTAGACAGCATGCATAGATATGCTATATTCAGAAAGACATTGTGCACATGGATACTATCTTCAGTAGACAATGCATGTCTGGTTTACATACATTGGAATGAACTTACCTTATTATGACCAACCACAAGCAAACAAACTTTTCATCGAAACAGAAAGTATGTGACAACCAGCCTTTTCTCGCGGACTGCAAAACGTTTTGTTTCATTTCCCTGACTGCAAAACGTTTTTGTTTCATGTATGTCTTGTATCCTGGTGATGCGGCGTACTGCGCACATACTTTTTTCGCGTACATGAGCTGCAAATATTTCAAACGCAGTACGCGCGCCTGACCATGCACGCAAGATCTCACATTGTGACGCAAACAAACACAACTGTTGTGGCATGTTTACATTTGGTCAGTTTTCAAATAAGGATTTTGAAAATATAGTAGGCCTGGGCCTTGCATTTTGTCGGAAGCGAGGATCGTGAAAAAACGGCCCTGCATATCGACGCTTCATATTGCTTGTCATAACTCCGCCCAATAATATTCCGCGATTCATTCTGTCTGATTATAAACTCGAATGTTTCTACTTTTTTAAAAGACGATCTAAGACCTCAGTGAAATATCTGGGCAAAATAGTCCTACTTTTTAGCCGCAATTCGAATACTTAAAACGACTAGCACACACCTGTACGCCGACCCGCGTAAGGTAATGGAGGAGTGAACCCATGGGTATCAGTCCGTGCAGATAGAGTTTATTTTACAATACCATCTTCAGAACACCGTCATATATGATGACGAAGGGATCCCTACTTGCTTAAGCAACATTACGGTCCGCATACATAGAGATGCTATTTCAGAAAAGACATTGTGCACATGATTGCTATCTTCAGCTCAGTAGACAGCATGCATAGATATGCTATCTTCAGAAAGACATTGTGCACATGGATCCTGGTGATGCGGCGTACTGCGCACATGACTTTTTTCGCGTACATGAGCTGCTGTAGAGCAGTGGAGTAGTTGCCGGTCTCATAATCATAAGGTCGTGAGTTCTAGCCCCGCTGGTGCCAATGTGTTTGTGTCCTTGGGCAAGGCACTTAGTCTACATTGCCTATTGGGGGTTACTATATAGGGGTTATGTATGTTTGTTCATGTTGGTTTATGTCGCAACTTGGCGCTGATTTAGCTGCTGCATGGACGTTGCATTGTTTATTAATGTATTTGATTTGTAATGTTGTTACAATTCAGCCAGTTGGCTGCGATGACAATAAAATTTAGACCTTTATTATTATGTGACAACCAGCCTTTCTCGCGGACGTTTTGTTTCATTTCGCTGACTGCAAAACGTTTTTGTTTCATATATGTCTTGTATCCTGGTGATGCGGCGTACTGCGCACATACTTTTTTTTCGCGTACATGAGCTAGCTGCAAATATTTCAAACGCAGTACGCCTGACCATGCACGCAAGATCTCACATTGTGACGCAAACAAACACAACTGTTGTGGCATGTTTACATTTGGTCAGTTTTCAAATAAGGATTTTGAAAATATAGTAGGCCTGGGCCTTTCATTTTGTCGGAAGCGAGGATCGTGAAAAAGCGGCCCTGCATATCGACGCTTCATATTGCTTGATCATAACTCCGCCCAATAATATTCCGCGATTCATTCTGTCTGATTATAAACTCGAATGTTTCTACTTTTTTTAAAAGACGATCTAAGACCTCAGTGAAATATCTGGGCAAAATAGTCCTAATTTTAGCCGCAATTCGAATACTTAAAACGACTAGCACACACCTGTACGCTGACCCGCGTAAGGTAATGGAAGAGTGAACCCATTGGTATCAGTGCAGATAGAGTTTATTTTACAATACCATCTTCAGAACACCGTCATATATGATGACGAAGGGATTCCTACTTGCCTAAGCAACATTACGGTCCGCATACATAGAGATGCTATTTCAGAAAAGACATTGTGCACATGATTGCTATCTTCAGTAGACAGCATGCATAGATATGCTATCTTCAGAAAGACATTGTGCACATGGATACTATCTTCAGTAGACAATGCATGCCTGGTTTACATACATTGGAATGAACTTACCTTATTATGACCAACCACAAGCAAACAAACTTTTCATCGAAACAGAAAGTATGTGACAACCAGCCTTTTCTCGCGGACGTTTTGTTTCATTTCGCTGACAGCAAAATGTTTTTGTTTCATATATGTCTTGTATCCTGGTGATGCGGCGTACTGCGCACATACTTTTTTTCGCGCACATGAGCTGCAAATATTTCAAACGCAGTACGCCTGACCATGCACGCAAGATCTCACATTGTGACGCAAACAAACACAACTGTTGTGGCATGTTTACATTTGGTCAGTTTTCAAATAAGGATTTTGAAAATATAGTAGGCCTGGGCCTTTCATTTTGTCGGAAGCGAGGATCGTGAAAAAGCGGCCCTGCATATCGACGCTTCATATTGCTTGTCATAACTCCGCCCAATAATATTCCGCGATTCATTCTGTCTGATTATAAACTCGAATGTTTCTACTTTTTTAAAAGACGATCTAAGACCTCAGTGAAATATCTGGGCAAAATAGTCCTACTTTTTAGCCGCAATTCGAATACTTAAAACGACTAGCACACACCTGTACGCTGACCCGCGTAAGGTAATGGAGGAGTTAATCCATGGGTATCAGTGCAGATAGAGTTTATTTTACAATACCATCTTCAGAACACCGTCATATATGATGACGAAGGGATTCCTACTTGCCTACACTGAAAATTAATTTGGTGTCATTTTGACACTAAAACAAGTTTCAAAAAATGGGTCCTCAGTTGGCCACCTAAAGGTGTCAAAATTGACACCATTATGGGTGTAAAATATGACACCTTTGGGTGTCATATTCATTTTGACACCTATGGTGGTTACCTGAGGACCCATTTTCGAAAAATGCCATTACACCCCAAATGGGGTGTAATATTGACTCTTTTAAGTGTCATATTGAGTTTGACACCCTAAAGGTGTCAAATTGACACCATTATGGGTGTCAAATTGACACCATTATGGGTGTAAAATATGACACCTTCGGGTGTCATATTCATTTTGACACCTAGGGTGGTTACCTGAGGACCCATTTTCGAAAAATGTCATTACACCCCAAATTGGGTGTAATATTGACTCTCTTAAGAGTCATATTGAGATAGCACATGTTTAGGAGCCGGTAAGACTGGTAAGGACCGATCTGCTCCATTTCCAGACATTTTTGATAATAATTATGATACAATTAGCGTAATGTAAGACGTCCGTATGAAAAAGACGACCACTGAGCCAGATAAATCGGACTACATGTATATGTAATGTTGCACATATCATCGTATGCATGCATGACGAACACACACATAGTACTAGTAGGTCCATGCACTGACACACAGTCCAACAAAATGCTAGTCTCTGACTATGAAATTGTAATTTATTTCATCAGTTAGTTGGCGCAATATTAAACAACATGAACAAGGCTTACATTACGCTAATTTTATCAACATGAACAAGGCTTACATTACGCTTATTGTATCATAATTATTATCAAAAATGTCTGGAAATGGAGCAGATCGGTACTTACCAGTCTTACCGGCTCGTAACATGCAAACAAAATGGCGACGAGAAAACGCATTCGTTGATATGTTGATAGACGCCCAATTTGATGTCAGAATTACACCAATTGGTGTCAGAATTACACCAATTGGTGTCAGAATTACACCAATTGGTGTCAGAATTACACCAATTGGTGTCAGAATTACACCAGTTGGTGTCAGAATTACACCAATTGGTGTCAGAATTACACCAATTGGTGTCATGCTGCTTCGACACCTCTAAAAACCGTGAGCTTTCCCGCCAACTATTGACGCCCTTGGAGTTATTTCAATTAATCTGACACCAGTTTTAGTGTAAATCACTAAATGATCACTGAAAGGTGTCCGTCGGACACTTAACGGTGTCACCGTAAATTATGTGCAAACCCATATCATTGACGATTACACCAATTTTCATTTTGTCGGAAGCGAGGATCGTGAAAAAGTGGCCCTGCATATCGACGCTTCATATTGCTTGATCATAACTCCGCCCAATAATATTCCGCGATTCATTCTGTCTGATTATAAACTCGAATGTTTCTGCTTCTTTAAAAGACGATCTAAGACCTCAGTGAAATATCTGGGCAAAATAATCCTACTTTTTAGCCGCAATTCGAATACTTATAACGACTAGCACACACCTGTACGCCGACCCGCGTAAGGTAATGGAGGCGTTATCCCATGGGTATCAGTGCAGATAGAGTTTATTTTACAATACCATCTTTTGAACACCGTCATATATGATGACGAAGGGATTCCTACTTGCCTAAGCAACATTACGGTCCGCATACATAGAGATGCTATTTCAGAAAAGACATTGTGCACATGGATACTATCTTCAGTAGACAATGCATGCCTGGATTACATACATTAGAATGAACTCACCTTATTATGACCAACCACAAGAAACAAACTTTTCATCGAAACAGAAAGTATGTGACAACCAGCCTTTTCTCGCGGACTGCAAAACGTTTTGTTTCATTTCGCTGACAGCAAAACGTTTTTCTTTCATGTATGTCTTGTATCCTGGTGATGCGGTGTACTGCGCACATCCTTTTTATGCGTACATGAGCTGCACAAATATTTAAAACGCAGTACGCCTGACCATGCACGCAAGATATCACATTGTGACGCAAACAAACTCAACTGTTGTGGCATGTTTACATTTGGTCAGTTTTCAAATAAGGATTTTGAAAATATAGTAGGCCTGAGCCTTTCATTTTGTCGGAAGCGAGGATCGTGAAAAAGCGGCCCTGCATATCGACGCTTCATATTGCTTGATCATAACTCCGCCCAATAATATTCCGCGATTCATTCTGTCTGATTATAAACTCGAATGTTTCTACTTTTTTTAAAGACGATCTAAGACCTCAGTGAAATATCTGGGCAAAATAGTCCTACGTTTCAGCCGCAATTCGAAGTTAAAACGACAGCACACACATGTACGCTGACCCGCGTAAGGTAATGGAGGAGTGAACCCATGGGTATCAGTGCAGATAGAGTTTATTTTTTCAATACCATCTTCAGAACACCGTCATATATGATGACGAAGGGATTCCAACTTGCCTAAGCAACATTACGATCCGCATTCATAGAGATGCTATTTCAGAAAAGACATTGTGCACATGATTGCTATCTTCAGTAGACAGCATGCATAGATATGCTATCTTCAGAAAGACATTGTGCACATGGATACTATCTTTAGTAGACAATGCATGCCTGGTTTACATACATTGGAATAAACTTACCTTATTATGACCAACCATAAGTAAACAAACTTTTCATCGAAACAGAAAGTATGTGACAACCAGCCTTTTCTCGCGGACTGCAAAACGTTTTGTTTCATTTCGCTGACTGCAAAACGTTTTTGTTTCATGTATGTCTTTTATCCTGGCGATGCGGCGTACTGCGCAAATACTTTTTTCGCGCACATGAGCTGCAAATATTTCAAACGCAGTACGCCTGACCATGCACGCAAGATATCACATTGTGACGCAAACAAACACAACTGTTGTGGCATGTTTACATTTGGTCAGTTTTCAAATAAGGATTTTGAAAATATAGTAGGCCTGGGCCTTTCATTTTGTCGAAAGCAAAAATCGTGAAAAAGTGGCCCTGCATATCGACGCTTCATATTGCTTGATGATAACTCCGCCCAATAATATTCCGCGATTCATTCTGTCTGATTATAAACTCGAATGTTTCTACTTTTTTAAAAGACGATCTAAGACCTCAGTGAAATATATGGGCAAAATAGTCCTACTTTATAGCCGCAATTCGAATACTTAAAACGACTAGCACACACCTGTACGCTGACCCGCGTAAGGTAATGGAGGAGTTAACCCATGGGTATCAGTGCAGATAGAGTTTATTTTACAATACCATCTTCAGAACACCGTCATATATGATGACGAAGGGATTCCAACTTGCCTAAGCAACATTACGATCCGCATTCATAGAGATGCTATTTCAGAAAAGACATTGTGCACATGATTGCTATCTTCAGTAGACAGCATGCATAGATATGCTATCTTCAGAAAGACATTGTGCACATGGATACTATCTTTAGTAGACAATGCATGCCTGGTTTACATACATTGGAATAAACTTACCTTATTATGACCAACCATAAGTAAACAAACTTTTCATCGAAACAGAAAGTATGTGACAACCAGCCTTTTCTCGCGGACTGCAAAACGTTTTGTTTCATTTCGCTGACTGCAAAACGTTTTTGTTTCATGTATGTCTTTTATCCTGGCGATGCGGCGTACTGCGCAAATACTTTTTTCGCGCACATGAGCTGCAAATATTTCAAACGCAGTACGCCTGACCATGCACGCAAGATATCACATTGTGACGCAAACAAACACAACTGTTGTGGCATGTTTACATTTGGTCAGTTTTCAAATAAGGATTTTGAAAATATAGTAGGCCTGGGCCTTTCATTTTGTCGAAAGCAAAAATCGTGAAAAAGTGGCCCTGCATATCGACGCTTCATATTGCTTGATGATAACTCCGCCCAATAATATTCCGCGATTCATTCTGTCTGATTATAAACTCGAATGTTTCTACTTTTTTAAAAGACGATCTAAGACCTCAGTGAAATATATGGGCAAAATAGTCCTACTTTATAGCCGCAATTCGAATACTTAAAACGACTAGCACACACCTGTACGCTGACCCGCGTAAGGTAATGGAGGAGTTAACCCATGGGTATCAGTGCAGATAGAGTTTATTTTACAATACCATCTTTTGAACACCGTCATATATGATGACGAAGGGATCCCTACTTGCCTAAGTAACATTACGGTGCGTATACATAGAGATGCTCTTTTCAGAAAAGACATTGTGCACATGATTGCTATCTTCAGTAGACAGCATGCATAGATATGCTATCTTCATAAAGACATTGTGCACATGGATACTATATTCAGTAGACAATGCATGCCTGGTTTACATACATTGGAATGAACTTACCTTATTATGACCAACCACAAGCAAACAAACTTTTCATCGAAACAGAAAGTATGTGACATCCAGCCTTTTCTCGCGGATTGGAAAACGTTTTGTTTCATTTCGCTGACTGCAAAACGTTTTTGTTTCATGTATGTCTTGTATCCTGGTGATGTGGCGTACTGCGCACATACTTTTTTCGCGTACATGAGCTGCAAATATTTCACAAACGCAGACGCCTGACCATGCACGCAAGATCTCACATTGTGACGCAAACAAACACAACTGTTGTGGCATGTTTACATTTGGTCAGTTTTCAAAATAAGGATTTTGAAAATATAGTAAGCCTGGGCCTTTCATTTTGTCGGAAGCGAGGATCGTGAAAAAGCGGCCCTGCATATCGACGCTTCATATTGCTTGATCATAACTCCGCCCAATAATATTCCGCGATTCATTCTGTCTGATTATAAACTCGAATGTTTCTACTTTTTTAAAAGACGATCTAAGACCTCAGTGAAATATCTGGGCAAAATAGTCCTACTTTTTAGCCGCAATTCGAATACTTAAAAAGACTAGCACAACCTGTACGCTGACCCGCGTAAGGTAATGGAGGAGTGATCCCATGGGTATCAGTGCAGATATAGTTTATTTTACAATACCATCTTCAGAACACCGTCATATATGATGACGAAGGGGTTCCTACTTGCCTAAGCAACATTACGGTCCGCATACATAGAGATGCTATTTCATAAAAGACATTGTGCACATGGATACTATCTTCAGTAGACAGCATGCATAGATATGCTATCTTCAGAAAGAAATTGTGCGCATGGATACTATCTTCAGTAGACAATGCATGCCTGGTTTACATACATTGGAATGAACTTACCTTATTATGACCAACCACAAGCAAACAAACATTTCATCGAAACAGAAAGTATGTGACATCCAGCCTTTTCTCGCGGACTGCAAAACGTTTTGTTTCATTTCGCTGACTGCAAAACTTTTTGTTTCATGTATGTCTTGTATCCTGGTGATGTGGCGTACTGCGCACATACTTTTTTCGCGTACATGAGCTGCAAATATTTCAAACTTAGACGCGTGACCATGCACGCAAGATCTCACATTGTGACGCAAACAAACACAACTGTTGTGGCATGTTTACATTTGGTCAGTTTTCAAAATAAGGATTTTGAAAATATAGTAGGCCTGGGCCTTTCATTTTGTCGGAAGTGTTGTGACGCTAAATTTATATTGATATTATTAATTCTATTAGGTATTTTCATATCTAGAATTCAGGCCATGATTGACTTGAAATGGCAACACCGTACTTCCGTATTCTGAATCCCATTCAGTCTACGCGCCAATATCTCTGACCAATTCAAGTCTTCGTGCCACGCTGACAACACCTCATAAGTTTAGGCCATATAGTTTTCTATTCACACAACAGGACTGGTGAGCTCTGAATTACAGAAGCTCACGATTGATGCGTGTCATGTCATTTCTTTAGGATAGTCTAGATGCGGGATGCTGTGTTCGTTTATAATATGAGTAAGTGAACTATTTATGTTGAATCAATAAAATGTATATATAAATAACTTGGAAGCTATATCCGTTATATTCATTCTGTGTGTTTTGATCCCCTCTCCGCCATGCGAGTATTTTCCCTAAAACCACGTCACAATAGAAGCGAGGATCGTGAAAAAGCGGCCCTGCATATCGACGGTTCATATTGCTTGATCATAACTCCGCCCAATAATATTCCACGAAATAATGTCTGATTATAAACTCGAATGTTTCTACTTTTTTAAAAGACGATCTAAGACCTCAGTGAAATATCTGGGCAAAATAGTCCTACTTTTTAGCCGCAATTCGAATACTTAAAACGACTAGCACACACCTGTACGCTGACCCACGTAAGGTAATGGAGGAGTTAACCCATGGGTATCAGTGCAGATAGAGTTTATTTTACAATACCATTTTCAGAACACCGTCAAGTAGAAACATTTGCTTGTGGTTGGTCATAATAAGGTAAGTTCATTCCAATTTATGTAAACCAGGCATGCATTGTCTACTGGTTTACATACATTGGAATGAACTTACCTTATTACGACCAACCACAAGCAAACAAACTTTTCATCGAAACAGAAAGTATGTGACAACCAGCCTTTTCTCGCGGACTGCAAAACTTTTGTTTCATTTCCTGGTGATGCGGCGTACTGCGCACATACTTTTTTCGCGTACATGAGCTGCAAATATTTCAAACGCAGTACGCCTGACCATGCACGCAAGATATCACATTGTGACGCAAACAAACACAACTGTTGTGGCATGTTTACATTTGGTCAGTTTTCAAATAAGGATTTTGAAAATATAGTAGGCCTGGGCCTTTCATTTTGTCGGAAGCGAGGATCGTGAAAAAGCGGCCCTGCATATCGACGCTTCATATTGCTTGATCATAACTCCGCCCAATAATATTCCGCGATTCATTCTGTCTGATTATAAACTCGAATGTTTCTACTTTTTTAAAAGACGATCTAAGACCTCAGTGAAATATCTGGGCAAAATAGACATTGTGCACATGGATACTATCTTCAGTAGACAATGCATGCCTGGTTTACATACATTGGAATGAACTTACCTTATTATGACCAACCACAAGCAAACAAACTTTCATCGAAACAGAAAGTATGTGACAACCAGCCTTTTCTCGCGGACTGCAAAACGTTTTGTTTCATTTCGCTTACTGCAAAACGTTTTGATTCATGTTTGTCTTGTATCCTGGTGATGCGGCGTACTGCGCACATATTTTTTCGCGTACATGAGCTGCAAATATTTCAAACGCAGTACGACCATGCACGCAAGGTCTCACATTGTGACGCAAACAAACACAACAGTAACTGTTGTGGCATGTTTACATTTGGTCAGTTTTCAAATAAGGATTTTGAAAATATATATAGTAGTCCTTGGCCTTTCCATTTGTCGGAAGCGAAGATCGTGGAAAGCGGCCCGGCATATCGACGCTTCATACTTGATCATAACTCCGCCCAATAATATTTTGCGATGTTGGGCGTCAATTTAAGGACGTTAATTGCTAGCTAGCTATTAAGATGATTAAGCACACAATGTCCAATTAGAACGGAAAGCGTATTGATGATGATTTATATGTCAGACATACTCGAATGTTTATACTTTTTTATAAGATGATTTTAAGACCTCAGTGATATTAATAGTCTAGTAATTTTTAGCCCCAATCGGCGAATAAGTCCGAAGGACTAGCACACCTGTACGCTGATCCGCGTAAGGTATTAATGGAGGGGTGAACCCATCAGTACAGACAGGGTGCATATTATAATACCATCTTCAGAACACATCTAAAATAGATCAGTCTGTTACTCCTATCTCTGATGTGACCGTAACCCGATCCGGTGTCCATCGGAGGCAGCTTGCCAGTATCAACCAACTAAGGCTCTAGGGCCAATGAATGTTCATGATATGCTATGATAATACAACGTCCTGGATATTAATGTATGCCATTTCTATGGGATGTATACATCAAATCTGTAACATGTATTACTAGGGTGGAAGTCCGGCGACCGACGGCCTGCATACGTTTTGCACTGTTTGTTTGGGGGGGGGGGGGGGAGCCATGTAGGTACTGTAGTGGTACTAAGCATCGCTGGACTGCACAAGAAACTTTGATCTTGCCACTATGAAATCCCGTGGCCGCCATCGTCTGCCCTAGTCTGCGGGTCTGCATGCATTTTCATCATGTACAGCGCCCTTAAGGCATGGATTGATTAGTTTATTCGATACGATTAAATCACAATCACATGCGAGAGGGCAGTAATGATCAAAATTATTTGTATTCCTAGTCTGGTATTCCCTGTGTATTCCCTGTTTATCTATTCAGCCAGGTGGGGTTAGACTCGATTTATCAGTTTACTGATCTTGAAACCACATAATGATATTGTACATGAATAAAAATTCCATTAAAATGGAAAGGTGGCGGTCAAATGGAAATGGCGATATGAGGCAAATAGAAAGAGCCAAAATAGCACCATTGGTAAATACGGCTTGTAGTTGCTTAAGTTATGTGTGACAGAAGAAAACAAAATGAAAAAATAAACAAATATTGTCCGAGGAAACAAGATTTTTTTATTATGGTCCAAACAAAATTAATTACATTTTAATACAAAAAAATTCGGAGAAGTAAGATTTTGTCAAGACCTTAATTTGCAACCTTTCTCGCTCCGCGATCCGCCCCCTAAAATAGAGACAAAAGAGAAACAAGATTTTAAATTTTTATTATGGCCCAACATTTTGAAGAAAAAAAATTAACAATTCCGAGAAACAAGATTTTTTTTATCCGAGAAACAAGATTTTTTAAATCATGGCCCAAATTTTTTTTGAACAAATTAACAAATATTTTTCGAGAAACAAGATTTCTTTTATATCTGAAAAACAAGATTAAATTATGGACAATATACTAATAAATATCCCATAATAATCGCACACCTTAAACATGGGCTATATCAAATTTGATAAATGTACAAATGTATAGAATAGAATAGAATAGAATATTTTATTGACATTCACCAAACATTATGGTATAATCAAAGTAACGATACATAATAAACAAGAATAAACTAGACATGACCTGTGATCGGAGATCACGAATATTAGTCGGGTGTGTTACATGTTAACCCCTTCGAGTGGTAAATGGAGTAAATAAATACAGTTGAACCCCTAGTGACCTTTTCTTGACCTCTGACCCAAAACTTGTAATTGACTTTTTTGCTTGGCTGATCAATGCGCACAAGAAAAAGGTAGTCCCGTCAAAATCGGAGCATGTTTTAAGATTTTCACTTGTAAAGTTCAATGACCTCTAGTGACCCCGTGTGACATGTCACTTTTAGTGGAGAAGGACCCTATATGAACATGGATGAGAGGAACCTTTTGACTAATTCTGACAATCATAGGTCATTTCCTCTCGGACAAGTAGCATTTTGAGTGAATGGAGTGAAAATTTACATTTTGACCCCTAGTGACCCCAAATATTTTTTGATTTTAAAAACCGAACTATTGTACATGCGTACGGTCAAAAGGAATATGTTGACCAATTCTGACGATCCTAGGTCATTTCACTAAATTGCAAATGCGTTTTTAGTGAAAATCACGTTTTGACCTCTAGTGACCTTTTCTTGACCTCTGACCCAAAACTTGTAATTGACTTTTTTGCTTGGCTGATCAATGCGCACAAGAAAAAAGTAGTCCCGTTAAAATCGGAGCATGTCTTAAGATTTTCACCTGTATAGTTCAATGACCTCTAGTGACCTCGTGTGACATGTCACTTTTAGTGGAGAAGGACCCTGTATGGACATGGATAAGAGAAATCTCTTGATTAATTCTGACAGTCATAGGTCATTTTCTCTCGGACAAGTAGTATTTTGAGTGCGAGGAGTGAAAATGTACATTTTGACCCCTAGTGACCTTTTCTTGACCTTTGACCTTAACGTTATGATTGACTTTTGTTCTTGTCTCATCAATGCCCACAAAATAAAGGAAACCCGGTCAAAATCAGAGCATGCCGTATATTTTCCCACTGTAAAGTTCAATGACCCCGTTTGACATGTCACTTTTAGTGTAGAAGCACCCTATATGAACATTGATCCAAGGAATCTTTTGACTAATTCTGAGTATCATCAGTTATTTTCCCTCGGACAAGTAGGGTTTTGAGTGAATGGAGAAAAAATTACATTTTGACCCCTACTGACCCCAAATATTTTTTGATTTTAAAAACCGAACTATTGTACATGCGTACGGTCAAAAGGAACATGTTGACATATTCTGAAGATCCTAGGTCATTTCACTAAATTACAAATGCGTTTTAAATGAAAATCACGTTTTGACCCCTAGTGACCCCTGTGTGACCTTTGACCCCTTATGCTTTACAACCTGAGTAGTGGTGCACATAAGGGTTCTTATGACCAAATATGGTCAAAATCGGCTTAATGGTTACGGAGCTATAGGTCTCATGACAGAAGAAAGAAAGATTTCTTGTTTTTGTCAACCAAATACAAAAACATACTAGACATGACCTGTGATCGGAGATCACGAATATTAGTCGGGTGTGTTACATGTTAACCCCTTCGAGTGGTAAAAGGAGTAAATAAATACAGTTGAACCCCTAGTGACCTTTTCTTGACCTCTGACCCAAAACTTGTAATTGACTTTTTTGCTTGGCTGATCAATGCGCACAAGAAAAAGGTAGTCCCGTCAAAATCGGAGCATGTTTCAAGATTTTCACTTGTAAAGTTCAATGACCTCTAGTGACCCCGTGTGACATGTCACTTTTAGTGGAGAAGGACCCTATATGAACATGGATGAGAGGAACCTTTTGACTAATTCTGACAATCATAGGTCATTTCCTCTCGGACAAGTAGCATTTTGAGTGAATGGAGTGAAAATTTACATTTTGACCCCTAGTGACCCCAAATATTTTTTGATTTTAAAAACCGAACTATTGTACATGCGTACGGTCAAAAGGAATATGTTGACCAATTCTGACGATCCTAGGTCATTTCACTAAATTGCAAATGCGTTTTTAGTGAAAATCACGTTTTGACCCCTAGTGACCTTTTCTTGACCTCTGACCCAAAACTTGTAATTGACTTTTTTGCTTGGCTGATCAATGCGCACAAGAAAAAAGTAGTCTTGTCAAAATCGGAGCATGTCTTAAGATTTTCACCTGTATAGTTCAATGACCTCTAGTGACCTCGTGTAACATGTCACTTTTAGTGGAGAAGGACCCTATATGGACATGGATAAGAGGAATCTTTTGACCAATTCTGACAATCATAGGTCATTATCTCTTGGACAAGTAGTATTTTGAGTGCGAGGAGTAAAAATGTACATTTTGACCCCTAGTGACCTTTTATTGACCTTTGATCTTAACGGTATGATTGACTTTTGTTCTTGTCTTATCAATGCCCACAAAATAAAAGAAACCCGGTCAAAATCGAAGCATGCCTTATATTTTTTCCCTGTAAAGTTCAATGACCCCTAGTGACCTTGTTTGACATGTCACTTTTAGTGTGGAAGGACCCTATATGAACATTGATCGAAGGAATCTTTTGACCAATTCTGAGTATCATCAGTCATTTTCCCTTGGACAAGTAGGGTTTTGAGTGAATGGAGTAAAATTTACATTTTGACCCCTAGTGACCCCAAATGAATTTTAATTTTAAAAACCGTTCTTTTGTACATGCGTACGGACAAAAGGAACATGTTGACCAATTCTGAAGATCCTAGGTCATTTCACTATATTGCAAATGCGTTTTAAGTGAAAATCACGTTTTGACCCCTAGTGACCCCTGTGTGACCTTTGACCCCTTATGCTTTTCAACCTAAGTAGTGGTGCACACAAGGGTTCTTATGACCAAATATGGTTAAAATCGGGTCAATGGTTACGGAGCTATAGGTCCCATGACAGAAGAAGAAAGATTTCTTGTTTTTGTCAACCAAATACAAAAACATACTAGACATGACCTGTGATCGGAGATCACGAATATTAGTCGGGTGTGTTACATGTTAACCCCTTCGAGTGGTAAATGGAGTAAATAAATACAGTTGAACCCCTAGTGACCTTTTCTTGACCTCTGACCCAAAACTTGTAATTGACTTTTTTGCTTGGCTGATCAATGCGCACAAGAAAAAGGTAGTCCCGTCAAAATCGGAGCATGTTTTAAGATTTTCACCTGTAAAGTTCAATGACCTCTAGTGACCCCGTGTGACATGTCACTTTTAGTGGAGAAGGACCCTATATGAACATGGATGAGAGGAACCTTTTGACTAATTCTGACAATCATAGGTCATTTCCTCTCGGACAAGTAGCATTTTGAGTGAATGGAGTGAAAATTTACATTTTGACCCCTAGTGACCCCAAATATTTTTTGATTTTAAAAACCGAACTATTGAACATGCGTACGGTCAAAAGGAATATGTTGACCAATTCTGACGATCCTAGGTCATTTCACTAAATTGCAAATGCGTTTTTAGTGAAAATCACGTTTTGACCCCTAGTGACCTTTTTTTGACCTCTGACCCAAAACTTGTAATTGACTTTTTTGCTTGGCTGATCAATGCGCACAAGAAAAAAGTAGTCCCGTCAAAATCGGAGCATGTCTTAAGATTTTCACCTGTATAGTTCAATGACCTCTAGTGACCTCGTGTGACATGTCACTTTTAGTGGAGAAGGACCCTATATGGACATGGATAAGAGGAATCTTTTGACTAATTCTGACAATTATAGGTCATTATCTCTTGGACAAGTAGTATTTTGAGTGCGAGGAGTGAAAATGTACATTTTGACCCCTAGTGACCTTTTTTTGACCTTTGATCTTAACGATATGATTGACTTTTGTTCTTGTCTCATCAATGCCCACAAAATAAAAGAAACCCGGTCAAAATCGGAGCATGCGTTATATTTTCCCACTGTAAAGTTCAATGACCCCTAGTGACCCTGTTTGACATGTCACTTTTAGTGTGGAAGGACCCTATATGAACATTGATCCAAGGAATCTTTTGACTAATTCTGAGTATCATCAGTCATTTTCCCTCGGACAAGTAGGGTTTTGAGTGAATGGAGTAAAATTTACATTTTGACCCCTAGTGACCCCAAATGATTTTTAATTTAAAAAACCGTTCTTTTGTACATGCGTACGGTCAAAAGGAATATGTGGACCAATTTTGACGATCCTAGGTCATTTCACTAAATTGGAAATGCGTTTTAAGTGAAAATCACGTTTTGACCCCTAGTGACCCCTGTGTGACCTTTGACCCCTTATGCTTTACAACCTGAGTAGTGGTGCACATAAGGGTTCTTATGACCTAATATGGTCAAAATCGGGTCAATGGTTACGGAGCTATAGGTCCCATGGCTGAAGAAAGAAGAAGAAGAAAGAAACAGGACGAATACAGTATATTAGTCGTTTCTCGACTAATATAACTAGACATGACCTGTGATCGGAGATCACGAATATTAGTCGGGTGTGTTACATGTTAACCCCTTCGAGTGGTAAATGGAGTAAATAAATACAGTTGAACCCCTAGTGACCTTTTCTTGACCTCTGACCCAAAACTTGTAATTGACTTTTTTGCTTGGCTGATCAATGCGCACAAGAAAAAGGTAGTCCCGTCAAAATCGGAGCATGTTTTAAGATTTTCACCTGTAAAGTTCAATGACCTCTAGTGACCCCGTGTGACATGTCACTTTTAGTGGAGAAGGACCCTATATGAACATGGATGAGAGGAATCTTTTGACTAATTCTGACAATCATAGGTCATTTCCTCTCGGACAAGTAGCATTTTGAGTGAATGGAGTGAAAATTTACATTTTGACCCCTAGTGACCCCAAATATTTTTTGATTTTAAAAACCTAACTATTGTACATGCGTACGGTCAAAAGGAATATGTTGACCAATTCTGACGATCCTAGGTCATTTCACTAAATTGCAAATGCGTTTTTAGTGAAAATCACGTTTTGACCCCTAGTGACCTTTTCTTGACCTCTGACCCAAAAACTTGTAATTGACTTTTTTGCTTGGCTGATCAATGCGCACAAGAAAAAAGTAGTCCCGTTAAAATCGAAGCATGTCTTAAGATTTTCACCTGTATAGTTCAATGACCTCTAGTGACCTCGTGTGACATGTCACTTTTTGTGCAGAAGGACCCTATATGGACATGGATAAGAGGAATCTTTTGACTAATTCTGACAATCATAGGTCATTATCTCTTGGACAAGTAGTATTTTGAGTGCGAGGAGTAAAAATGTACATTTTGACCCCTAGTGACCTTTTATTGACCTTTGATCTTAACGGTATGATTGACTTTTGTTCTTGTCTTATCAATGCCCACAAAATAAAAGAAACCCGGTCAAAATCGAAGCATGCCTTATATTTTTCCCCTGTAAAGTTCAATGACCTCTAGTGACCTCGTTTGACATGTCACTTTTAGTGTGGAAGGACCCTATATGAACATTGATCAAAGGAATCTTTTGACCAATTCTGAGTTTCATCAGTCATTTTCCCTCGGACAAGTAGGGTTTTGAGTGAATGGAGTAAAATTTACATTTTGACCCCTAGTGACCCCAAATGATTTTTAATTTTAAAAACCGTTCTTTTGTACATGCGTACGGTCAAAAGGAATATGTGGACCAATTTTGACGATCATAGGTCATTTCACTAAATTGCAAATGCGTTTTTAGTAAAAATCACGTTTTGACCCCTAGTGACCCCTGTGTGACCTTTGACCCCTTATGCTTTTCAACCTGAGTAGTGGTGCACATAAGGGTTCTTATGACCAAATATGGTCAAAATCGGCTCAACGGTTACGGAGCTATAGGTCCCATGACAGAAAAAGAACTAGACATGGATCTGGTCAGAGACCAGGACACCTTGATTTTTGTATGGATTAATGACCTCTAGTGACCCCATATGACATGTCACTTTTTAAACGCTGAAGAACCTAATGTGCATGACCAATTCTGACGGTCATCATTCATTCTCTCTGAGACAAATAGCAATGTTCGTAACTTAGTGTTTAAGGATGCTGAGAAAATTATCCCCAAGAATATAGGGGGAAAAAACAGAGCCTGAAATATTGCTATTATCATAATCATTTATTTATTAAACATCTATTTCGCAGCACACTTATGTAGATATCTCAGGATTTTACCAATCTTTCGTCTACAAGCCCATCCAGCACGACATGTGTTTGATATATGTTTACTCATTTGTAGGCTAGTGCTGAAAATCACGTCTAGATTGCGAGCTTCATTGCGAGCTTCTGTTCGCGCATCAAAACGTCTGCGTTTCCAATTGTCAGTGAAGACGGTTTATCGTTGCTAGTGGTGCGTGTGCTGAAGAACAGTATCTCAGTCTTGTCGTCATCAAATTTCATTTTGTTCAGAACAGCCCAGGCCTTGATGTCTTTGATGCACTGTTGCAGACGGTGAATCATGCTATCCTGATCAGCGTGTTTAAAAAGCAGGTAGACCTGTGTATAGAGTTTCATTAATAGCAATAATCGGGAACACTCCGTTTCTGCTTGGTAATGAGAAGTTGTCTCCAGTGGATCCGACAGCGGACTCGGACAGTTGAATGCCTGTACAAAGAAGGAAAGGAATTGTAAACGAAACTGTTCTTTACATATGGTTGTACTTGAATTTGACTTGAAGTGAATGTGTTATGCTTTTAATTTGATGTTGTCTTATTTGTGTAAAATAGGGCTAAGAGTGTAAATTTAACGTACCTTTTGAGGCACCAATTGTGTCAGCCGGTTTATCAGTCGTGTATGCTTGGAATGGGTTGGTTCAAGGAGGGGGAAGAAGAGGTTTCGCGTTTACAAGTAGAAGGGGCCTGTTGCTTGGGGCCAGGCAGCGCAGAGGAGATTCACAATCTATGGGCCAAATGTATCCGCAGAGTTGTCCGTCAACTGGAGTTTAACAGGGGACTGCATAACGACAGAAATAAAAGTACATGTATTTAAAAGTCATTATACATGTATTATCAATTAAGTAGCTATATATAGTAGGCATACAAATCAAGACAAATTTTAAAAATATAATTATAGTAAAAGTATATCTTACCTTCTGATATACATCAAATGTGTCAGTTGGGTTATCAGTCTCCTGGATACTTTACAAAGAAGGCTTGTCATCCGTAGAAGAGATCTTGTTCAAGGAGGTGGAGGCAGAGTAGGTTCGACGTCCACAAGTATTAAAGGAAGCGATTGCTCATGCTAGCAGTAGCGATTCACCATTTACAAGACCAAACGTGTCAGCAGGCCAGTTAGCAGTCGACTGGATTGTTGATGATGTTCAGAAGAGCTAAAACAGTCAATGCCGGTAACAGTAAAGACTATCATCAAAGATGGCGTCATCACTTCAATGGTAGAAAACACTAAAGATTAAGAAGCATTGAACAGCATTTGATTCTATAAGTTAGAAGGACTTGACTGTTTTTGTTTGTTTTTGGTTTCGTTTTACAAAGTTAAAATTTATTATGATGTTAATTAAGCACCCACTATTTCATTCCAAAGCCCAAATTTTGCAACGTCTTGCTATACACGTAGCTGATGTGCGCATACTCATTTACAATTAAAATGCGTAGTACTAGTGCACGGTTTATTCCGTGCGCAGTGGCGTAGCTCAGGGGGGGGGGGCAGGGGGGGCAGATGCCCCCCCCTGAAGAAAAAAAATTGTGCCCCCGCCCCCCTTTGTGCCCCCGCCCCTCTCTTTGGATATAGTGCTTATATGTGGGGTAACCATTTAAAAATGACCATTTTGGTGTTTTTTTTGTAAAATAAATGAACATTTTTGTTGAAAAACTGCTTATAACCCTTATGATTGGGTAATATTTGTTGAATACAGTGCTTTTTGGACTGTGACATTTTGTGTCCGTGCGAAATTTTTTGACCGTGCGAAATTTTTTGACTTAACACCCCCCCCCCACTTACGTGAAATTCACGAGTTGACGACTTGGAAAATTTTGGGGGCAACCTTTTACGAAAATTTTAGAAATCTTGCCCCCCCTGAAAAAAAACCTAGCTACGCCACTGTCCGTGCGGATGTGTAGCAAAATATTGCCCAATTGTTCATGCCGGCTCAATGGCCAGGTTATTTTTTAGAAGGGATTAGTAAAGGGGCCGGGACTGTAGCGGGGACGTACACAAAATGGTGCCCCGCCCCGCCGCGGGGACCGTACACGACTGTTCTCGGGACGTACATCGGCAATTTGTACGTCCCGGCCCTAATCCCCGCTATCCCGGGAACAATAAGCATACACAATTGAAGGGGTGGCTGCAATAAATTAGCACTTTATTGCACCCACCCCAAATTAGCACTTTATTGCACCCACCCCTTCAATTATGAATATTTGAGAATACTATTTTTTTTTAAATATACACACAAAAAATAAAAATGTACAACAATTATATTATTATATACACTTGTGATTTTTGTGGAGTAAAGTGTATAATTTCAGAGAGTGTAGGGGTGGGCATGTTGTCAGCATGGGCACAGTGTATGCAACTTTGGCTCTGTGCATGCAAACATTTGCCTGTGTGCATGTAAAATTGTGATATTCAGCCATTTTTACAATTTTAAGGGAAAAATAAAATAAAAAAATAAATAAAAAAAAATTTTCAAGGAAATATTGCTGTTGTGCAGGTAACTTTTATTTTTTAAATCGGACACTGCATGGGCATGTTCTCAGCATGGGCATGCAGCGGCGTAGCTAGGTTTTTCATATTGGTGGGGCGAAAATTAAAAATTAACCAACAATACTTTTACCGACTAAAAAATGTGCACGTAGCGCGCAAACATTTACTATTTTCCCATGATCGAGGTCTATTTGGGATTTAAACATACTTTAAAACACAGAAAATCTATTTTGTGGCCACATGCGCATGATTGAGGTCTATTTTGGCTTTAATAGCTTTGTGATTTTGTCAAAAAACAACATTTTTGGTCAAAAATGACGCCAACAATGGATTCTCTGACCCAAATCCCATCCAAAAATGTATACTTCTGTATGCATTTGATTAATAGTTCAATAATTACAGCACTCACAAAATTCCAAAAAAACTTCCTTAACATGCTTTAAAACACTGAAAATATATTTTGTGGGCACATAAAAAGAGCCATATTTCACATGATTGAGTTCTATTTTGGCTTTAAACGTGCTTTAAAACACCGAAAAATCTATTTTGTGGTTATGCGGGCATGCATGCCCGCATAGCACAAGAGAAATAGGCATATTTCCCATGAATGAGGTCTATTCTGGCTTTAAACATGCTTTAAAACACCGAAAATCTGTTTTGTGGGTACATGCGCGCATAGCGCGAGAAAAATAGCAATATTTCCCTTGATTGAGGTCTATTTTAGCTTTAAACGTGCTCTAAAACACCGAAAATCTATTTTGTGGGCACATGCACGCTTAGCGCTAGAAAAATAGCCATATTTCCCATGATTAAGGTCTATTTTGGCTTTAAAAATGCTTTAATACACTGAAAATCTAGTTTGTGGGTACATGCGCGCATAGCGCGTGAAAAATAGCCATATTTCCCATGATTGAGGTCTATTTTTGCTTAAAACCTGCTCTAAAACACCGAAAATCTATTTTGTGGGCACATGCGCGCATAGCACGAGAAATATAGCCATATTTGTACTAAAAAATTATGGTTTGAAATATTAGTACAAAAAAGTTATGACCCCCCTTTAATTTCCTTAAAAAAGTTGTAACCCCCCCTTTTGATTTCTTGAAAAAGTTATGACCCACCCCTGTTTGGTGCCGGCCCCCCCTCCGGTGGAAATTATAAACGGTCCCTTAGGTAAAAAAAGTTTACTTTCATTATGTCCAGTTGCTTAAGTGTTTGGTTATTTAGACATCAATGAATAGGCCTACATGTACAATGTATACAAACCCAATTCGTCCTATACTTCGCTGGATTTAAAAGATGTGAACAAGGAGTTTTCCACATATTTTTGCAACAAATTTTCAAATAAAGGGCACCCTCTATATTCCATGATATGAACATCCCTAGCCAGGCTATGTTTTTGTGTGGAGACGGGGGGGGGGGGGGGGGCTGGCTATGTTTTTGTGTTGAGACGGGGGGGGGGGGGGGTGGTATGAATATTTTACTCAAATAATCACCGCGAAACCCCTGGGATTCGAATTCAATGTATTAAAGGTATATTATGTGATCTTTCCAGGGAACGCCCTTAACATCGAAAAAAAAATAGAAAGCAGATTTTCTTGCAGATTTACATTTCTGATCATAAATCATGCATACATTCCAAGTTACAGGGCGATACGATTCTTAATTACTTCAAAATCGTGGTTTTAGAGTGAAAATAAACTGCCGGAATCCCGACAGTTTATATTTTTCACTCTAAATTCACTCTAAAACCATGATTTTGAGGTAATTAGGAATCGTAACTTGGAATGTATGTATGATTTATGATCGGAAATGTAAATCTGCAAGAAAATCTACTTTCCAAAACAAACAAAACTCACATGGAAAAGATCACATAATATGCCTTTAAGTTCGGGAGAACCAGGGAGGTGTCAAATAGAATTTTATTTGACACCTGAGAACTCAATTCATAGACGTACCATACGGGTCTTGTATTTCAAATCTTATACCTCCGGTATTATAGGCCTATGTAGGCAAGGCATTACAAGTCTTTTGATATAGAAATGAATATGTAATTGTAAGCTTACCTTTTCAATTTCATTGAATTCCTGTTGTCATTTTAGAATCGATGATGAGATTCAGGGACAAGTTCTAATCATGCTCAACAGGGCAGGGTAGGAAGAGATTGCTATGAGTATTTACAACAGATTCATGGCCGTTTTCCCAGGAAAACATGGCCAGTCATGAGTCCAGAGCAGTACCGCGCCGATCCCCGTCCTACGACATCCAGCGTCTGCGTCGGTGTGTGAGTGAGAGATGCCCGTCAGTAATATCAAAATATCTCATCTTCCACAAACTATTTAGTGATGATCATGGTATCAAATTCATCGTAAGAACGTGCTGATTCTGAATGTATTCCTCTTTAAAGTAGTTAATCGGCTGATTAATGGGATTTAAGCGTTTTTTCCTATCAAGGGAAAAGTATTACAGCCCCTGTTTCACTAACACATCATCGTACATGTAGTATTGTTTACAATAGCGTAAGCGTTGTGCTCTCCCCGCCGGAGGTATGTCACGGAATAAACCGTATACTTCATATTCACGATTTATCATGTGTATCACTCTGCCGGGTAGAAAATACCACCCACATAGCTACAGAGTTAGGCTGAGTCTATTTGTACAACAGTACTGTTGTACAAAGTTGTTATTCGTACAACTGTTGTACCAATATTGGTACGACTGTCGTTACGAATTAGGCAGTCGTACGAATTACAGCATCTCATGTTATTTGTACAACAGTTGTGCAAATAGCTACGGCCTTTTCAGATAAAGGCGTGGATCCTTGGAATCTAAAAATTATGCTGGTTCCCTGCCACCGCTGTTCAACTGGATCCCCGGGACAAGTCATCTCATAGATAAGTGGTGTGGAGCCATTGATGCAGGGAATAAAATAGGATATACTGCTCATGGTACTTGGACAGCTGCTAATGTAAAGAGGAACCATGCCAGAAGAACAAAATCCCTCCATTGTCCAAATTCTGATTTCCCAGATAAATTAAAAGTTACTATTTGGTACTCAATTAGTTCTGGAACAGTGTTTGGGGGCATTTTGGGTCCCCAAAAAGGTGAGAAGGTCATAAAAACGGAGGATTTTTCAGGACTGAATTTTGACATTGCTTCCCGTTTGCTATCCAGCCCGACTAAATACGCTATTTTTGACGTGAGTTACTTAAGGCATAGATCTTTTTTCTCAAATATCTAGTCAAATCCCTAACATTTTAAGGGGAATGGCCCTAGTGACCCCATGTGACATGTCACTTTTAATCGCTGAAGACCCTATATGAGCATGGACCCAAGGAATCTTTTGACCAATTATGACGGTCATAAGTCATTTCCTCTAAGACAAGAAGCATTTTGAGTGAAAGGAGTGAAAATTGACATTTTGACCCCTAGTGACCCCAAATATGTTCCTATTTTTAAAAAACGGAGTATTATTTATGGGTACGCTCATAATGAATATGTTGATTGATTATGAAGGTTCTAAGTCATTTGACTAAGAAGCAAGGGCGTTTTAAGTGAAAATCACGTTTTGACCCCTTATGACCCCTGTGTGACCTTTGACCCCAAACTGTGAAGACCCTATATGTAGGTCAGGTAGGGGGTCCTACTGACCAAATCTGGTGATTGTAGCATGTAAACTGTAGAAAAAATAGCATTTTTAGATGGGTCTGATAGAAAGAAAGAAGAAACGGCAGAGATAGAGTACCTCGATTTTTGAAAAAATCAAGGTAAGAAGAAACAGGACGAATACAGTATATTAGTCGTTTCTCGACTAATATAACTAGACATGACCTGTGATCGGAGATCACGAATATTAGTCGGGTGTGTTACATGTTAACCCCTTCGAGTGGTAAATGGAGTAAATAAATACAGTTGAACCCCTAGTGACCTTTTCTTGACCTCTGACCCAAAACTTGTAATTGACTTTTTTGCTTGGCTGATCAATGCGCACAAGAAAAAGGTAGTCCCGTCAAAATCGGAGCATGTTTTAAGATTTTCACCTGTAAAGTTCAATGACCTCTAGTGACCCCGTGTGACATGTCACTTTTAGTGGAGAAGGACCCTATATGAACATGGATGAGAGGAATCTTTTGACTAATTCTGACAATCATAGGTCATTTCCTCTCGGACAAGTAGCATTTTGAGTGAATGGAGTGAAAATTTACATTTTGACCCCTAGTGACCCCAAATATTTTTTGATTTTAAAAACCGAACTATTGTACATGCGTACGGTCAAAAGGAATATGTTGACCAATTCTGACGATCCTAGGTCATTTCACTAAATTGCAAATGCGTTTTTAGTGAAAATCACGTTTTAACCCCTAGTGACCTTTTTTTGACCTCTGACCCAAAACTTGTAATTGACTTTTTTGCTTGGCTGATCAATGCGCACAAGAAACAAGTAGTCTTGTTAAAATCGGAGCATGTCTTAAGATTTTCGCCTGTATAGTTCAATGACCTCTAGTGACCTCGTGTGACATGTCACTTTTAGTGGAGAAGGACCCTATATGGACATGGATAAGAGGAATCTTTTGACTAATTCTGACAATAATAGGTCATTATCTCTTGGACAAGTAGTAGTTTGAGTGCGAGGAGTGAAAATGTACATTTTGACCCCTAGTGACCTTTTCTTGACCTTTGATCTTAACGGTATGATTGACTTTTGTTCCTGTCTCATCAATGCCCACAAAATAAAAGAAACCCGGTCAAAATCGGAGCATGCGTTATATTTTCCCGCTGTAAAGTTCAATGACCCCTAGTGACCCTGTTTGACATGTCACTTTTAGTGTGGAAGGACCCTATATGAACATTGATCCAAGGAATCTTTTGACTAATTATGAGTATCATCAGTCATTTTCCTTTGGACAAGTAGGGTTTTGAGTGAATTGAGTAAAATTTACATTTTGACCCCTAGTGACCCCAAATATTTTTTGATTTTAAAAACCGTTCTTTTGTACATGCGTACGACCAAAAGGAATATGTTGACCAATTCTGACGATCATAGGTCATTTCACTAAATTGTAAATGCGTTTTAAGTGAAAATCACGTTTTGACCCCTAGTGACCCCTATGTGACCTTTGACCCCTTATGCTTTTCAACCTGAGTAGTGGTGCACACAAGGGTTCTTATGACCAAATATGGTCAAAATCGGGTCAATGGCTACGGAGCTATAGGTCCCATGACAGAAGAAGAAAGAAGAAACTAGACATGACCTGTGATCGGAGATCACGAATATTAGTCGGGTGTGTTACATGTTAACCCCTTCGAGTGGTAAATGGAGTAAATAAATACAGTTGAACCCCTAGTGAGAAGGACCCTATATGAACATGGATGAGAGGAACCTTTTGACTAATTCTGACAATCATAGGTCATTTCCTCTCGGACAAGTAGCATTTTGAGTGAATGGAGTGAACATTTACATTTTGACCCCTAGTGACCCCAAATATTTTTTGATTTTAAAAACCGAACTATTGTACATGCGTACGGTCAAAAGGAATATGTTGACCAATTCTGACGATCCTAGGTCATTTCACTAAATTGCAAATGCGTTTTTAGTGAAAATCACGTTTTGACCCCTAGTGACCTTTTCTTGACCTCTGACCCAAAACTTGTTATTGACTTTTTTGCTTGGCTGATCAATGCGCACAAGAAATAAGTAATTTTGTTAAAATCGGAGCATGTCTTAAGATTTTCAATTGTATAGTTCAATGACCTCTAGTGACCTCGTGTAACATGTCACTTTTAGTGGAGAAGGACCCTATATGGACATGGATAAGAGAAATCTTTTGACCAATTCTGACAATCATAGGTCATTATCTCTTGGACAAGTAGTATTTTGAGTGCGAGGAGTAAAAATGTACATTTTGACCCCTAGTGACCTTTTATTGACCTTTGATCTTAACGGTATGATTAACTTTTGTTCTTGTCTCATCAATGCCCACAAAATAAAAGAAACCCGGTCAAAATCGAAGCATGCCTTATATTTTTCCCCTGTAAAGTTCAATGACCTCTAGTGACCTCGTTTGACATGTCACTTTTAGTGTGGAAGGACCCTATATGAACATTGATCAAAGGAATCTTTTGACCAATTCTGAGTATCATCAGTCATTTTCCCTCGGACAAGTAGGGTTTTGAGTGAATGGAGTAAAATTTACATTTTGACCCCTAGTGACCCCAAATGATTTTTAATTTTAAAAACCGTTCTTTTGTACATGCGTACGGTCAAAAGGAATATGTGGACCAATTTTGACGATCATAGGTCATTTCACTAAATTGCAAATGCGTTTTTAGTAAAAATCACGTTTTGACCCCTAGTGACCCCTGTGTGACCTTTGACCCCTTATGCTTTTCAACCTGAGTAGTGGTGCACATAAGGGTTCTTATGACCAAATATGGTCAAAATCGGCTCAACGGTTACGGAGCTATAGGTCCCATGACAGAAAAAGAAAGAAGACGAAGAAGAAACAGGACGAATACAGTATATTAGTCGTTTTTCGACTAATATAAGAAGAAGAAACTAGACATGACCTGTGATCGGAGATCACGAATATTAGTCGGGTGTGTTACATGTTAACCCCTTCGAGTGGTAAATGGAGTAAATAAATACAGTTGAACCCCTAGTGACCTTTTCTTGACCTCTGACCCAAAACTTGTAATTGACTTTTTTGCTTGGCTGATCAATGCGCACAAGAAAAAGGTAGTCCCGTCAAAATCGGAGCATGTTTTAAGATTTTCACTTGTAAAGTTCAATGACCTCAAGTGACCCCGTGTGACATGTCACTTTTAGTGGAGAAAGACCCTATATGAACATGGATGAGAGGAACCTTTTGACTAATTCTGACAATCATAGGTCATTTCCTCTCGGACAAGTAGCATTTTGAGTGAATGGAGTGAAAATTTACATTTTGACCCCTAGTGACCCCAAATATTTTTTGATTTTAAAAACCGAACTATTGTACATGCGTACAGTCAAAAGGAATATGTTGACCAATTCTGACGATCCTAGGTCATTTCACTAAATTGCAAATGCGTTTTTAGTGAAAATCACGTTTTGACCCCTAGTGACCTTTTCTTGACCTCTGACCCAAAACTTGTAATTGACTTTTTTGCTTGGCTGATCAATGCGCACAAGAAAAAAGTAGTCTTGTTAAAATCGGAGCATGTCTTAAGATTTTCACCTGTATAGTTCAATGACCTCTAGTGACCTCGTGTAACATGTCACTTTTAGTGGAGAAGGACCCTATATGGACATGGATAAGAGGAATCTTTTGACCAATTCTGACAATCATAGGTCATTATCTCTCGGACAAGTAGTATTTTGAGTGCGAGGAGTGAAAATGTACATTTTGACCCCTAGTGACCTTTTCTTGACCTTTGATCTTAACAATATGATTGACTTTTGTTCTTGTCTCATCAATGCCCACAAAATAAAAGAAACCCGGTCAAAATCGGAGCATGCCTTATATTTTCCCTTTGTAAAGTTCAATGACCTCTAGTGACCCCGTTTGACATGTCACTTTTAGTGTGGAAGGACCCTATATGAACATTGATCCAAGGAATCTTTTGACTAATTCTGAGTATCATCAGTCATTTTCCCTCGGACAAGTAGGGTTTTGAGTGAATGGAGTAACATTTACATTTTGACCCCTGGTGACCCCAAATGATTTTTAATTTTAAAAACCGTTCTTTTGTACATGCGTACGGTCAAAAGGAATATGTGGACCAATTTTGACGATCCTAGGTCATTTCACTAAATTGCAAATGCGTTTTTAGTAAAAATCACGTTTTGACCCCTAGTGACCCCTGTGTGACCTTTGACCCCTTATGCTTTTCAACCTGAGTAGTGGTGCACATAAGGGTTCTTATGACCAAATATGGTCAAAATCGGCTCAACGGTTACGGAGCTATAGGTCCCATGACAGAAAAAGAAAGAACTAGACATGACCTGTGATCGGAGATCACGAATATTAGTCGGGTGTGTTACATGTTAACCCCTTCGAGTGGTAAATGGAGTAAATAAATACAGTTGAACCCCTAGTGACCTTTTCTTGACCTCTGACCCAAAACTTGTAATTGACTTTTTTGCTTGGCTGATCAATGCGCACAAGAAAAAGGTAGTCCCGTCAAAATCGGAGCATGTTTTAAGATTTTCGCTTGTAAAGTTCAATGACCTCTAGTGACCCCGTGTGACATGTCACTTTTAGTGGAGAAGGACCCTATATGAACATGGATGAGAGGAACCTTTTGACTAATTCTGACAATCATAGGTCATTTCCTCTCGGACAAGTAGCATTTTGAGTGAATGGAGTGAAAATTTACATTTTGACCCCTAGTGACCCCAAATATTTTTTGATTTTAAAAACCGAACTATTGTACATGCGTACGGTCAAAAGGAATATGTTGACCAATTCTGACGATCCTAGGTCATTTCACTAAATTGCAAATGCGTTTTTAGTGAAAATCACGTTTTGACCCCTAGTGACCTTTTTTTTGACCTCTGACCCAAAACTTGTAATTGACTTTTTTGCTTGGCTGATCAATGCGCACAAGAAAAAAGTAGTCTTGTTAAAATCGGAGCATGTCTTAAGATTTTCACCTGTATAGTTCAATGACCTCTAGTGACCTCGTGTAACATGTCACTTTTAGTGGAGAAGGACCCTATATGGACATGGATATAAGGAATCTTTTGACCAATTCTGACAATCATAGGTCATTATCTCTTGGACAAGTAGTATTTTGAGTGCGAGGAGTAAAAATGTACATTTTGACCCCTAGTGACCTTTTATTGACCTTTGATCTTAACGGTATGATTGACTTTTGTTCTTGTCTTATCAATGTTCACAAAATAAAAGAAACCCGGTCAAAATCAAAGCATGCCTTATATTTTTCCCCTGTAAAGTTCAATGACCTCTAGTGACCTCGTTTGACATGTCACTTTTAGTGTGGAAGGACCCTATATGAACATTGATCAAAGGAATCTTTTGATCAATTCTGAATATCATCAGTCATTTTCCCTCGGACAAGTAGGGTTTTGAGTGAATGGAGTAAAATTTACATTTTGACCCCTAGTGACCCCAAATGATTTTTAATTTTAAAAACCGTTCTTTTGTACATGCGTACGGTCAAAAGGAATATGTGGACCAATTCTGACGGTCCTAGGTCATTTCACTAAATTGCAAATGTGTTTTTAGTGAAAATCACGTTTTGACCCCTAATGACCCCTGTTTGACATTTGACCCCAAGGTCATGATTGACTTTTTTTCTTTTTTTGTCAATGCGCACAAAATGTCCGAGTTTGAGCAAAATCGGAGCATGTTGAATCACGTTTTGACCCCTAGTGACCTCTGTGTGACCTTTGACCCCTTATGCTTTTCAACCTGAGTAGTGGTGCACATAAGGGTTCTTATGACCAAATATGGTCAAAATCGGCTCAACGGTTACGGAGCTATAGGTCCCATGACAGAAAAAGAAGAAGAAACAGGACGAATACAGTATATTAGTCGTTTCTCGACTAATATAACTAGACATGACCTGTGATCGGAGATCACGAATATTAGTCGGGTGTGTTACATGTTAACCCCTTCGAGTGGTAAATGGAGTAAATAAATACAGTTGAACCCCTAGTGACCTTTTCTTGACCTCTGACCCAAAACTTGTAATTGACTTTTTTGCTTGGCTGATCAATGCGCACAAGAAAAAGGTAGTCCCGTCAAAATCGGAGCATGTTTTAAGATTTTCACTTGTAAAGTTCAATGACCTCTAGTGACCCCGTGTGACATGTCACTTTTAGTGGAGAAGGACCCTATATGAACATGGATGAGAGGAACCTTTTGACTAATTCTGACAATCATAGGTCATTTCCTCTCGGACAAGTAGCATTTTGAGTGAATGGAGTGAAAATTTACATTTTGACCCCTAGTGACCCCAAATATTTTTTGATTTTAAAAACCGAACTATTGTACATGCGTACGGTCAAAAGGAATATGTTGACCAATTCTGACGATCCTAGGTCATTTCACTAAATTGCAAATGCGTTTTTAGTGAAAATCACGTTTTGACCCCTAGTGACCTTTTCTTGACCTCTGACCCAAAACTTGTAATTGACTTTTTTGCTTGGCTGATCAATGCGCACAAGAAAAAAGTAGTCTTGTTAAAATCGGAGCATGTCTTAAGATTTTCACCTGTATAGTTCAATGACCTCTAGTGACCTCGTGTAACATGTCACTTTTAATGGAGAAGGACCCTATATGGACATGGATAAGAGGAATCTTTTGACCAATTCTGACAATCATAGGTCATTATCTCTTGGACAAGTAGTATTTTGAGTGCGAGGAGTAAAAATGTACATTTTGACCCCTAGTGACCTTTTATTGACCTTTGATCTTAACGGTATGATTGACTTTTGTTCTTGTCTTATCAATGCCCACAAAATAAAAGAAACCCGGTCAAAATCGAAGCATGCCTTATATTTTTCCCCTGTAAAGTTCAATGACCCCTAGTGACCCTGTTTGACATGTCACTTTTAGTGTGGAAGGACCCTATATGAACATTGATCAAAGGAATCTTTTGACTAATTCTGAGTATCATCAGTCATTTTCCCTCGGACAAGTAGGGTTTTGAGTGAATGGAGTAAAATTTACATTTTGACCCCTAGTGACCCCAAATGATTTTTAATTTTAAAAACCGTTCTTTTGTACATGCGTACGGACAAAAGGAACATGATGACCAATTCTGAAGATCCTAGGTCATTTCACTAAATTGCAAATGCGTTTTAAGTGAAAATCACGTTTTGACCCCTAGTGACCCCTGTGTGACCTTTGACCCTTTACGCTTTTCAACCTAAGTAGTGGTGCACACAAGGGTTCTTATGACCAAATATGGTTAAAATCGGGTCAATGGTTACGGAGCTATAGGTCCCATGACAGAAGAAGAAAGATTTCTTGTTTTTGTCAACCAAATACAAAAACATACTAGACATGACCTGTGATCGGAGATCACGAATATTAGTCGGGTGTGTTACATGTTAACCCCTTCGAGTGGTAAATGGAGTAAATAAATACAGTTGAACCCCTAGTGACCTTTTCTTGACCTCTGACCCAAAACTTGTAATTGACTTTTTTGCTTGGCTGATCAATGCGCACAAGAAAAAGGTAATCCCGTCAAAATCGGAGCATGTTTTAAGATTTTCACCTGTAAAGTTCAATGACCTCTAGTGACTTCGTGTGACATGTCACTTTTAGTGGAGAAGGACCCTATATGAACATGGATGAGAGGAACCTTTTGACTAATTCTGACAATCATAGGTCATTTCCTCTCGGACAAGTAGCATTTTGAGTGAATGGAGTGAAAATTTACATTTTGACCCCTAGTGACCCCAAATATTTTTTGATTTTAAAAACCGAACTATTGTACATGCGTACGGTCAAAAGGAATATGTTGACCAATTCTGACGATCCTAGGTCATTTCACTAAATTGCAAATGCGTTTTTAGTGAAAATCACGTTTTGACCCCTAGTGACCTTTTCTTGACCTCTGACCCAAAACTTGTAATTGACTTTTTTGCTTGGCTAATCAATGCGCACAAGAAAAAAGTAGTCTTGTTAAAATCAGAGCATGTCTTAAGATTTTCACCTGTATAGTTCAATGACCTCTAGTGACCTCGTGTAACATGTCACTTTTAGTGGAGAAAGACCCTATATGGACATGGATAAGAGGAATCTTTTGACTAATTCTGACAATCATAGGTCATTATCTCTTGGACAAGTAGTATTTTGAGTGCGCGGAGTAAAAATGTACATTTTGACCCCTAGTGACCTTTTATTGACCTTTGATCTTAACGGTGTGATTGACTTTTGTTCATGTCTTATCAATGCCCACAAAATAAAAGAAACCCGGTCAAAATCGAAGCATGCCTTATATTTTTCCCCTGTAAAGTTCAATGACCTCTAGTGACCTCGTTTGACATGTCACTTTTAGTGTGGAAGGACCCTATATGAACATTGATCAAAGAAATCTTTTGACCAATTCTGAGTATCATCAGTCATTTTCCCTCGGACAAGTAGGGTTTTGAGTGAATGGAGTAAAATTTACATTTTGACCCCTAGTGACCCCAAATGATTTTTAATTTTAAAAACCGTTCTTTTGTACATGCGTACGGTCAAAAGGAATATGTGGACCAATTTTGACGATCCTAGGTCATTTTACTAAATTGCAAATGCGTTTTTAGTAAAAATCACGTTTTGACCCCTAATGACCCCTGTGTGACCTTTGACCCCTTATGCTTTACAACCTGAGTAGTGGTGCACATAAGGGTTCTTATGACCAAATATGGTCAAAATCGGGTCAAGGGTTACGGAGCTATAGGTCTCATGACAGAAGAAAAAAAGATTTCTTGTTTTTGTCAACCAAATACAAAAACATACTAGACATGACCTGTGATCGGAGATCACGAATATTAGTCGGGTGTGTTACATGTTAACCCCTTCGAGTGTTAAATGGAGTAAATAAATACAGTTGAACCCCTAGTGACCTTTTCTTGACCTCTGACCCAAAACTTGTAATTGACTTTTTTGCTTGGCTGATCAATGCGCACAAGAAAAAGGTAGTCCCGTCAAAATCGGAGCATGTTTTAAGATTTTCACTTGTAAAGTTCAATGACCTCTAGTGACTCCGTGTGACATGTCACTTTTAGTGGAGAAGGACCCTATATGAACATGGATGAGAGGAACCTTTTGACTAATTCTGACAATCATAGGTCATTTCCTCTCGGACAAGTAGCATTTTGAGTGAATGGAGTGAACATTTACATTTTGACCCCTAGTGACCCCAAATATTTGTTGATTTTAAAAACCGAACTATTGTACATGCGTACGGTCAAAAGGAATATGTTGACCAATTCTGACGATCCTAGGTCATTTCACTAAATTGCAAATACGTTTTTAGTGAAAATCACGTTTTGACCCCTAGTGACCTTTTCTTGACCTCTGACCCAAAACTTGTAATTGACTTTTTTGCTTGGCTGATCAATGCGCACAAGAAAAAAGTAGTCTTGTTAAAATCGGAGCATGTCTTAAGATTTTCATTTGTATAGTTCAATGACCTCTAGTGACCTCGTGTAACATGTCACTTTTAGTGGAGAAGGACCCTATATGGACATGGATAAGAGGAATCTTTTGACCAATTCTGACAATCATAGGTCATTATCTCTTGGACAAGTAGTCTTTTGAGTGCGAGGAGTGAAAATGTACATTTTGACCCCTAGTGACCTTTTCTTGACCTTTGATCTTAACGGTATGATTGACTTTTGTTCTTGTCTTATCAATGCCCACAAAATAAAAGAAACCCGGTCAAAATCGGAGCATGCGTTATATTTTCCCCTTGTAAAGTTCAATGACCCCTAGTGACCCTGTTTGACTTGTCACTTTTAGTGTGGAAGGACCCTATATGAACATTGATCCAGGGAATCTTTTGATCAATTCTGAGTATCATCAGTCATTTTCCCTTGGACAAGTAGGGTTTTGAGTGAATGGATTAAAATTTACATTTTGACCCCTAGTGACCCCAAATGATTTTTAATTTTAAAAACCTTTCTTTTGTACATGCGTACGGTCAAAAGGAACATGTTGACCAATTCTGAAGATCCTAGGTCATTTCACTAAATTGCAAATGCGTTTTAAGTGAAAACCACGTTTTGACCCCTAGTGACCCCTGTGTGACCTTTGACCCCTTATGCTTTTCAACCTGAGTAGTGGTGCACACAAGGGTTCTTATGACCAAATATGGTTAAAATCGGGTCAATGGTTACGGAGCTATAGGTCCCATGACAGAAGAAGAAAGATTTCTTGTTTTTGTCAACCAAATACAAAAACATACTAGACATGACCTGTGATCGGAGATCACGAATATTAGTCGGGTGTGTTACATGTTAACCCCTTCGAGTGGTAAATGGAGTAAATAAATACAGTTGAACCCCTAGTGACCTTTTCTTGACCTCTGACCCAAAACTTGTAATTGACTTTTTTGCTTGGCTGATCAATGCGCACAAGAAAAAGGTAGTCCCGTCAAAATCGGAGCATGTTTTAAGATTTTCACTTGTAAAGTCCAATGACCTCTAGTGACCCCGTGTGACATGTCACTTTTAGTGGAGAAGGACCCTATATGAACATGGATAAGAGGAACCTTTTGACTAATTCTGACAATCATAGGTCATTTCCTCTCGGACAAGTAGCATTTTGAGTGAATGGAGTGAACATTTACATTTTGATCCCTAGTGACCCCAAATATTTTTTGATTTTAAAAACCGAACTATTGTACATGCGTACGATCAAAAGGAATATGTTGACCAATTCTGACGATCCTAGGTCATTTCACTAAATTGCAAATGCGTTTTTAGTGAAAATCACGTTTTGACCCCTAGTGACCTTTTCTTGACCTCTGACCCAAAACTTGTAATTGACTTTTTTGCTTGGCTGATCAATGCGCACAAGAAAAAAGTAATTTTGTTAAAATCGGAGCATGTCTTAAGATTTTCACCTGTATAGTTCAATGACCTCTAGTGACCTCGTGTAACATGTCACTTTTAGTGGAGAAGGACCCTATATGGACATGGATAAGAGAAATCTTTTGAATAATTCTGACAATCATAGGTCATTATCTCTTGGACAAGTAGTATTTTGAGTGCGAGGAGTAAAAATGTACATTTTGACCCCTAGTGACCTTTTATTGACCTTTGATCTTAACGGTATGATTGACTTTTGTTCTTGTCTCATCAATGCCCACAAAATAAAAGAAACCCGGTCAAAATCAAAGCATGCCTTATATTTTTCCCCTGTAAAGTTCAATGACCTCTAGTGACCTCGTTTGACATGTCACTTTTAGTGTGGAAGGACCCTATATGAACATTGATCAAAGGAATCTTTTGACCAATTCTGAGTATCATCAGTCATTTTCCCTCGGACAAGTAGGGTTTTGAGTGAATGGAGTAAAATTTACATTTTGACCCCTAGTGACCCCAAATTATTTTTAATTTTAAAAACCGTTCTTTTGTACATGCGTACGGTCAAAAGGAATATATGGACTAATTCTGACGATCATAGGTCATTTCACTAAATTGCAAATGCGTTTTAAGTGAAAATCACGTTTTGGCCCCTAGTGACCCCTGTGTGACCTTTGACCCCTTATGCTTTACAACCTGAGTAGTGGTGCACATAAGGGTTCTTATGACCAAATATGGTCAAAATCGGGTCAATGGTTACGGAGCTATAGGTCCCATGACAGAAGAAGAAAGAACTAGACATGACCTGTGATCGGAGATCACGAATATTAGTCGGGTGTGTTACATGTTAACCCCTTCGAGTGGTAAATGGAGTAAATAAATACAGTTGAACCCCTAGTGACCTTTTCTTGACCTCTGACCCAAAACTTGTAATTGACTTTTTTGCTTGGCTGATCAATGCGCACAAGAAAAAGGTAGTCCCGTCAAAATCGGAGCATGTTTTAAGATTTTCACTTGTAAAGTTCAATGACCTCTAGTGACCCCGTGTGACATGTCACTTTTAGTGGAGAAGGACCCTATATGAACATGGATGAGAGGAACCTTTTGACTAATTCTGACAATCATAGGTCATTTCCTCTCGGACAAGTAGCATTTTGAGTGAATGGAGTGAAAATTTACATTTTGACCCCTAGTGCCCCCAAATATTTTTTGATTTTAAAAACCGAACTATTGTACATGCGTACGGTCAAAAGGAATATGTTGACCAATTCTGACGATCCTAGGTCATTTCACTAAATTGCAAATGCGTTTTTAGTGAAAATCACGTTTTGACCCCTAGTGACCTTTTCTTGACCTCTGACCCAAAACTTGTAATTGACTTTTTTGCTTGGCTGATCAATGCGCACAAGAAAAAAGTAGTCTTGTTAAAATCGGAGCATGTCTTAAGATTTTCACCTGTATAGTTCAATGACCTCTAGTGACCTCGTGTAACATGTCACTTTTAGTGGAGAAGGACCCTATATGGACATGGATAAGAGGAATCTTTTGACTAATTCTGACAATCATAGGTCATTATCTCTTGGACAAGTAGTATTTTGAGTGCGAGGAGTAAAAATGTACATTTTGACCCCTAGTGACCTTTTATTGACCTTTGATCTTAACGGTATGATTGACTTTTGTTCTTGTCTTATCAATGCCCACCAAATAAAAGAAACCCGGTCAAAATCAAAGCATGCCTTATATTTTTCCCGTGTAAAGTTCAATGACCTCTAGTGACCTCGTTTGACATGTCACTTTTAGTGTGGAAGGACCCTATATGAACATTGATCGAAGGAATCTTTTGACCAATTCTGAGTATCATCAGTCATTTTCCCTCGGACAAGTAGGGTTTTGAGTGAATGGAGTAAAATTTACATTTTGACCCCTAGTGACCCCAAATGATTTTTAATTTTAAAAACCGTTCTTTTGTACATGCGTACGGACAAAAGGAACATGTTGACCAATTCTGAAGATCCTAGGTCATTTCACTAAATTGCAAATGCGTTTTAAGTTAAAATCACGTTTTGACCCCTAGTGACCCCTGTGTGACCTTTGACCCCTTATGCTTTTCAACCTAAGTAGTGGTGCACACAAGGGTTCTTATGACCAAATATGGTCAAAATCGGGTCAATGGTTACGGAGCTATAGGTCCCATGACAGAAGAAGAAAGATTTCTTGTTTTTGTCAACCAAATACAAAAACATACTAGACATGACCTGTGATCGGAGATCACGAATATTAGTCGGGTGTGTTACATGTTAACCCCTTCGAGTGGTAAATGGAGTAAATAAATACAGTTGAACCCCTAGTGACCTTTTCTTGACCTCTGACCCAAAACTTGTAATTGACTTTTTTGCTTGGCTGATCAATGCGCACAAGAAAAAGGTAGTCCCGTCAAAATCGGAGCATGTTTTAAGATTTTCACTTGTAAAGTTCAATGACCTCTAGTGACCCCGTGTGACATGTCACTTTTAGTGGAGAAGGACCCTATATGAACATGGATGAGAGGAACCTGTTGACTAATTCTGACAATCATAGGTCATTTCCTCTCGGACAAGTAGCATTTTGAGTGAATGGAGTGAAAATTTACATTTTGACCCCTAGTGACCCCAAATATTTTTTGATTTTAAAAACCGAACTATTGTACATGCGTACGGTCAAAAGGAATATGTTGACCAATTCTGACGATCCTAGGTCATTTCACTAAATTGCAAATGCGTTTTTAGTGAAAATCACGTTTTGACCCCTAGTGACCTTTTCTTGACCTCTGACCCAAAACTTGTAATTGACTTTTTTGCTTAGCTGATCAATGCGCACAAGAAAAAAGTAGTCTTGTTAAAATCGGAGCATGTCATAAGATTTTCACCTGTATAGTTCAATGACCTCTAGTGACCTCGTGTAACATGTCACTTTTAGTGGAGAAGGACCCTATATGGACATGGATAAGAGGAATCTTTTGACTAATTCTGACAATCATAGGTCATTATCTCTTGGACAGGTAGTATTTTGAGTGCGAGGAGTGAAAATGTACATTTTGACCCCTAGTGACCTTTTCTTGACCTTTGATATTAACGATATGATTGACTTTTGTTCTTGTCTCATCAATGCCCACAAAATAAAAGAAACCCGGTCAAAATCGGAGCATGCGTTATATTTTCCCACTGTAAAGTTCAATGACCCCTAGTGACCCCGTTTGATATGTCACTTTTAGTGTGGAAGGACCCTATATGAACATTGATCCAAGGAATCTTTTGTCTAATTCTGAGTATCATCAGTCATTTCCCCTCGGACAAGTAGGGTTTTGAGTGAATGGAGTAAAATTTACATTTTGACCCCTAGTGACCCAAATATTTTTTGATTTTAAAAACCGAACTTTTTTACATGCGTACGGTCAAAAGGAATATGTTGACCAATTCTGACGATCCTAGGTCATTTCACTAAATTGCAAATGCGTTTTGAGTGAAAATCACGTTTTGACCCCTAGTGACCTTTTTTTGACCTCTGACCCAAAACTTGTAATTGACTTGTTTGCTTGGCTGATCAATGCGCACAAGAAAAAAGTAATCCCGTCAAAATCGGAGCATGTCTTAAGATTTTCACCTGTATAGTTCAATGACCTCTAGTGACCTCGTGTGACATGTCACTTTTAGTGGAGAAGGACCCTATATGGACATGGATAAGAGGAATCTTTTGACAAATTCTGACAATTATAGGTCATTATCTCTTGGACAAGTAGTATTTTGAGTGCGAGGAGTGAAAATGTACATTTTGACCCCTAGTGACCTTTTTTTGACCTTTGATCTTAACGGTATGATTGACTTTTGTTCTTGTCTCATCAATGCCCACAAAATAAAAGAAACCCGGTCAAAATCGGAGCATGCGTTATATTTTCCCTCTGTAAAGTTCAATGACCCCTAGTGACCCTGTTTGACATGTCACTTTTAGTGTGGAAGGACCCTATATGAACATTGATCCAAGGAATCTTTTGACTAATTCTGAGTATCATCAGTCATTTTCCCTCAGACAAGTAGGGTTTTGAGTGAATGGAGTAAAATTTACATTTTGACCCCTAGTGACCCCAAATGATTTTTAATTTTAAAAACCGTTCTTTTGTACATGCGTACGGTCAAAAGGAATATGTGGACCAATTTTGACGATCCTAGGTGATTTCACTAAATTGGAAATGCGTTTTAAGTGAAAATCACGTTTTGACCCTTAGTGACCCCTGTGTGACCTTTGACCCCTTATGCTTTACAACCTGAGTAGTGGTGCACATAAGGGTTTTTATGACCAAATATGGTCAAAATCGGCTTAATGGTTACGGAGCTATAGGTCTCATGACAGAAGAAAAAAGATTTCTTGTTTTTGTCAACCAAATACAAAAACATACTAGACATGACCTGTGATCGGAGATCACGAATATTAGTCGGGTGTGTTACATGTTAACCCCTTCGAGTGGTAAATGGAGTAAATAAATACAGTTGAACCCCTAGTGACCTTTTCTTGACCTCTGACCCAAAACTTGTAATTGACTTTTTTGCTTGGCTGATCAATGCGCACAAGAAAACGGTAGTCCCGTCAAAATCGGAGCATGTTTTAAGATTTTCACTTGTAAAGTTCAATGACCTCTAGTGACCCCGTGTGACATGTCACTTTTAGTGGAGAAGGACCCTATATGAACATGGATGAGAGGAACCTTTTGACTAATTCTGACAATCATAGGTCATTTCCTCTCGGACAAGTAGCATTTTGAGTGAATGGAGTGAAAATTTACATTTTGACCCCTAGTGACCCCAAATATTTTTTGATTTTAAAAACCGAACTATTGTACATGCGTACGGTCAAAAGGAATATGTTGACCAATTCTGACGATCCTAGGTCATTTCACTAAATTGCAAATGCGTTTTTAGTGAAAATCACGTTTTGACCCCTAGTGACCTTTTCTTGACCTCTGACCCAAAACTTGTAATTAACTTTTTTGCTTGGCTGATCAATGCGCACAAGAAAAAAGTAGTCTTGTTAAAATCGGAGCATGTCTTAAGATTTTCACCTGTATAGTTCAATGACCTCTAGTGACCTCGTGTAACATGTCACTTTTAGTGGAGAAGGACCCTATATGGACATGGATAAGAGGAATCTTTTGACCAATTCTGACAATCATAGGTCATTATCTCTTGGACAAGTAGTATTTTGAGTGCGAGGAGTAAAAATGTACATTTTGACCCCTAGTGACCTTTTATTGACCTTTGATCTTAACGGTATGATTGACTTTTGTTCTTGTCTTATCAATGCCCACAAAATAAAAGAAACCCGGTCAAAATCGAAGCATGCCTTATATTTTTCCCCTGTAAAGTTCAATGACCCCTAGTGACCCTGTTTGACATGTCGCTTTTAGTGTGGAAGGACCCTATATGAACATTGATCGAAGGAATCTTTTGACCAATTCTGAGTATCATCAGTCATTTTCCCTCGGACAAGTAGGGTTTTGAGTGAATGGAGTAAAATTTACATTTTGACCCCTAGTGACCCCAAATGATTTTTAATTTTAAAAACCGTTCTTTTGTACATGCGTACGGACAAAAGGAACATGTTGACCAATTCTGAAGATCCTAGGTCATTTCACTAAATTGCAAATGCGTTTTAAGTGAAAATCACGTTTTGACCCCTAGTGACCCCTGTGTGACCTTTGACCCCTTATGCTTTTCAACCTAAGTAGTGGTGCACACAAGGGTTCTTATGACCAAATATGGTTAAAATCGGGTCAATGGTTACGGAGCTATAGGTCCCATGACAGAAGAAGAAAGATTTCTTGTTTTTGTTAACCAAATACAAAAACATACTAGACATGACCTGTGATCGGAGATCACGAATATTAGTCGGGTGTGTTACATGTTAACCCCTTCGATTGGTAAATGGAGTAAATAAATACAGTTGAACCCCTAGTGACCTTTTCTTGACCTCTGACCCAAAACTTGTAATTGACTTTTTTGCTTGGCTGATCAATGCGCACAAGAAAAAGGTAGTCCCGTCAAAATCGGAGCATGTTTTAAGATTTTCACTTGTAAAGTTCAATGACCTCTAGTGACCCCGTGTGACATGTCACTTTTAGTGGAGAAGGACCCTATATGAACATGGATGAGAGGAACCTTTTGACTAATTCTGACAATCATAGGTCATTTCCTCTCGGACAAGTAGCATTTTGAGTGAATGGAGTGAAAATTTACATTTTGACCCCTAGTGACCCCAAATATTTTTTGATTTTAAAAACCGAACTATTGTACATGCGTACGGTCAAAAGGAATATGTTGACCAATTCTGACGATCCTAGGTCATTTCACTAAATTGCAAATGCGTTTTTAGTGAAAATCACGTTTTGACCCCTAGTGACCTTTTTTTGACCTCTGACCCAAAACTTGTAATTGACTTTTTTGCTTGGCTGATCAATGCGCACAAGAAAAAAGTAGTCTTGTCAAAATCGGAGCATGTCTTAAGATTTTCACCTGTATAGTTCAATGACCTCTAGTGACCTCGTGTGACATGTCACTTTTTGTGGAGAAGGACCCTATATGGACATGGATAAGAGGAATCTTTTGACCAATTGTGACAATCATAGGTCATTATCTCTTGGACAAGTAGTATTTTGAGTGCGAGGAGTGAAAATGTACATTTTGACCCCTAGTGACCTTTTTTTGACCTTTGATCTTAACGGTATGATTGACTTTTGTTCTTGTCTTATCAATGCCCACAAAATAAAAGAAACCCGGTCAAAATCGAAGCATGCCTTTTATTTTTCCCCTGTAAAGTTCAATGACCTCTAGTGACCTCGTTTGACATGTCACTTTTAGTGTGGAAGGACCCTATATGAACATTGATCAAAGGAATCTTTTGACCAAATCTGAGTATCATCAGTCATTTTCCCTCGGACAAGTAGGGTTTTGAGTGAATGGAGTAAAATTTACATTTTGACCCCTAGTGACCCCAAATGATTTTTAATTTTAAAAACCGTTCTTTTGTACATGCGTACGGTCAAAAGGAATATGTGGACCAATTTTGACGATCCTAGGTCATTTCACTAAATTGCAAATGCGTTTTTAGTAAAAATCACGTTTTGACCCCTAGTGACCCCTGTGTGACCTTTGACCCCTTATGCTTTTCAACCTGAGTAGTGGTGCACATAAGGGTTCTTATGACCAAATATGGTCAAAATCGGCTCAACGGTTACGGAGCTATAGGTCCCATGACAGAAAAAGAAGAAGAAGAAGAAAGAAAGAAACAGGACAAATACAGTATATTAGTCGTTTCTCGACTAATATAAGAAAGAAGAAGAAAGAAGAAACAGGACGAAAACAGTATATTAGTCGTTTCTCGACTAATATAACTAGACATGACCTGTGATCGGAGATCACGAATATTAGTCGGGTGTGTTACATGTTAACCCCTTCGAGTGGCAAATGGAGTAAATAAATACAGTTGAACCCCTAGTGACCTTTTCTTGACCTCTGACCCAAAACTTGTAATTGACTTTTTTGCTTGGCTGATCAATGCGCACAAGAAAAAGGTAGTCCCGTCAAAATCGGAGCATGTTTTAAGATTTTCACTTGTAAAGTTCAATGACCTCTAGTGACCCCGTGTGACAGGTCACTTTTAGTGGAGAAGGACCCTATATGAACATTGATGAGAGGAACCTTTTGACTAATTCTGACAATCATAGGTCATTTCCTCTCGGACAAGTAGCATTTTGAGTGAATGGAGTGAAAATTTACATTTTGACCCCTAGTGACCCCAAATATTTTTTGATTTTAAAAACCGAACTATTGTACATGCGTACGGTCAAAAGGAATATGTTGACCAATTCTGACGATCTTAGGTCATTTCACTAAATTGCAAATGCGTTTTTAGTGAAAATCACGTTTTGACCCCTAGTGACCTTTTTTTGACCTCTGACCCAAAACTTGTTATTGACTTTTTTGCTTGGCTGATCAATGCGCACAAGAAAAAAGTAGTCTTGTTAAAATCGGAGCATGTCTTAAGATTTTCACCTGTATAGTTCAATGACCTCTAGTGACCTCGTGTAACATGTCACTTTTAGTGGAGAAGGACCCTATATGGACATGGATAAGAGGAATCTTTTGACCAATTCTGACAATCATAGGTCATTATCTCTTGGACAAGTAGTATTTTGAGTGCGAGGAGTAAAAATGTACATTTTGACCCCTAGTGACCTTTTATTGACCTTTGATCTTAACGGTATGATTGACTTTTGTTCTTGTCTTATCAATGCCCACAAAATAAAAGAAACCCAGTCAAAATCGAAGCATGCCTTATATTTTTCCCCTGTAAAGTTCAATGACCTCTAGTGACCTCGTTTGACATGTCACTTTTAGTGTGGAAGGACCCTATATGAACATTGATCAAAGAAATCTTTTGACCAATTCTGAGTATCATCAGTCATTTTCCCTCGGACAAGTAGGGTTTTGAGTGAATGGAGTAAAATTTACATTTTGACCCCTAGTGACCCCAAATGATTTTTAATTTTAAAAACCGTTCTTTTGTACATGCGTACGGTCAAAAGGAATATGTGGACCAATTTTGACGATCCTAGGTCATTTCACTAAATTGAAAATGCGTTTTTAGTGAAAATCACGTTTTGACCCCTATTGACCTTTTCTTGACCTCTGACCCAAAACTTGTAATTGACTTTTTTGCTTGGCTGATCAATGCGCACAAGACAAAAGTAGTCCTGTCAAAATTGGAGCATGTCTTAGGAATTTCACCTGTATAGTTCAATGACCTCTAGTGACCTCGTGTGACATGTCACTTTTAGTGAAGAAGGACCCTATATGGACATGGATAAGAGGAATCTTTTGACCAATTCTGACAATCATAGGTCATTATCTCTCGGACAAGTAGTATTTTGAGTGCGAGGAGTAAAAATGTACATTTTGACCCCTAGTGACCTTTTCTTGACCTTTGATCTTAACAATATGATTGACTTTTGTTCTTGTCTTATCAATGCCCACTAAATAAAAGAGACCCGGTCAAAATCGGAGCATGCCTTATATTTTCCCGCTGTAAAGTTCAATGACCTCTAGTGACCCCGTTTGACATGTCACTTTTAGTGTGGAAGGACCCTATATGAACATTGATCCAAGGAATCTTTTGACTAATTCTGAGTATCATCAGTCTTTTTCCCTCGGACAAGTAGGGTTTTGAGTGAATGGAGTAAAATTTACATTTTGACCCCTGGTGACCCCAAATGATTTTTAATTTTAAAAACCGTTCTTTTGTACATGCGTACGTTCAAAAGGAATATGTGGACCAATTTTGACGATCCTAGGTCATTTCACTAAATTGCAAATGCGTTTTTAGTAAAAATCACGTTTTGACCCCTAGTGACCCCTGTGTGACCTTTGACCCCTTATGCTTTACAACCTGAGTAGTGGTGCACATAAGGGTTCTTATGACCAAATATGGTTAAAATCGGGTCAATGGTTACGGAGCTATAGGTCCCATGACAGAAAAAGAAAGAAGACGAAGAAGAAACAGGACGAATACAGTATATTAGTCGTTTCTCGACTAATATAAAGAAGAAGAAGAAAGAAAGAAACAGGACAAATACAGTATATTAGTCGTTTCTCGACTAATATAACTAGACATAAGCTGCGATCGGAGATCGCGGATATTAGTCTAGCGGATTTGGTAGTTAGAGAGCGGGGATGTGCGTATTTGTTGGAACCAATCAGCGTTCAGTTTTGATTTTAAAAACCGAACTATTGTATATGCGTACGGTCAACAGGAATATGTTGGCCAATTCTGACGATCCTATGGTAATTTCACTAAATTGCAACGGCGTTTTAAGTGAAAATCACTTTTTGACCCCTAGTGACCTTTTCTTGACCTTTGACCCCAAACTTATGATTGACTTTTTTTCTTGGCTTATCAATGCGCGCAAGAAAAAAGTAGTTCCGTCAAAATCGGAGCATGTCTTAAGATTTTCACCTGTATAGTTCAATGACCTCTAGTGACCCCGTGTGACATGTCACTTTTAGTGGAGAAGGACCCTATATGAACATAGATAAGAGAAATCTTTTGACTAATTCTGACAATCATAGGTCATTTCCTCTCGGACAAGTAGCATTTTGAGTGAATGGAGAAAAATTTACATTTTGACCCCTAGTGACCCCAAATATTTTTTGATTTTAAAAACCGAACTATTGTACATGTGTACGGTCAAAAGGAATATGTTGACCAATTCTGACGATCATAGGTCATTTTTACTAAATTGCAAATGCGTTTTTAGTGAAAATCACGTTTTGACCCCTAGTGACCTTTTTTTGACCTTTGACCTTAACAATATGATTGACTTTTGTTCTTGTCTCATCAATACCTACAAAATGAGATATGCCCGGTCAAAATCGGAGCATGTCTTACATTTTATCCCTGTTTAGGTCAATGACCTCTAGTGACCCCATTTGACATGTCACTTTTAATCGCTGAACACCCTATATGAACATTGATCCAAGGAATCTTTTGACCAATTCTGAGTATCATCAGTCATTTTCCCTCGGACAAGTAGGGTTTTGAGTGAATGGAGTAAAATTTACATTTTGACCCCTAGTGACCCCAAATATTTTTTGATTAAAAAAACCGTTCTTTTGTACATGCGTACGGTCAAAAGGAATATGTTGACCAATTCTGACGATCATAGGTCATTTCACTAAATTGCAAATGCGTTTTTAGTAAAAATCACGTTTTGACCCCTAGTGACCCCTGTGTGACCTTTGACCCCATTTGCTTTTCAACCTGAGTAGTGGTGCACATAAGGGTTCTTATGACCAAATATGGTCAAAATCCGCTCAACGGTTACGGAGCTATAGGTCCCATGACAGAAAAAGAAGAAACTAGACATGACCTGTGATCGGAGATCACGAATATTAGTCGGGTGTGTTACATGTTAACCCCTTCGAGTGGTAAATGGAGTAAATAAATACAGTTGAACCCCTAGTGACCTTTTCTTGACCTCTGACCCAAAACTTGTAATTGACTTTTTTGCTTGGCTGATCAATGCGCACAAGAAAAAGGTAGTCCCGTCAAAATCGGAGCATGTTTTAAGATTTTCACTTGTAAAATTCAATGACCTCTAGTGACCCCGTGTGACATGTCACTTTTAGTGGAGAAGGACCCTATATGAACATGGATGAGAGGAACCTTTTGACTAATTCTGACAATCATAGGTCATTTCCTCTCGGACAAGTAGCATTTTGAGTGAATGGAGTGAAAATTTACATTTTGACCCCTAGTGACCCCAAATATTTTTTGATTTTAAAAACCTAACTATTGTACATGCGTACGGTCAAAAGGAATATGTTGACCAATTCTGACGATCCTAGGTCATTTCACTAAATTGCAAATGCGTTTTTAGTGAAAATCACGTTTTGACCCCTAGTGACCTTTTCTTGACCTCTGACCCAAAACTTGTAATTGACTTTTTTGCTTGGCTGATCAATGCGCACAATAAAAAAGTAGTCTTGTTAAAATCGGAGCATGTCTTAAGATTTTCACCTGTATAGTTCAATGACCTCTAGTGACCTCGTGTAACATGTCACTTTTAGTGGAGAAGGACCCTATATGGACATGGATAAGAGGAATCTTTTGACCAATTCTGACAATCATAGGTCATTATCTCTTGGACAAGTAGTATTTTGAGTGCGAGGAGTGAAAATGTACATTTTGACCCCTAGTGACCTTTTCTTGACCTTTGATCTTAACAATATGATTGACTTTTGTTCTTGTCTCATCAATGCCCACAAAATAAAAGAAACCCGGTCAAAATCTGAGCATGCCTTATATTTTCCCGCTGTAAAGTGCAATGACCCCTAGTGACCCTGTTTGACATGTCACTTTTAGTGTGGAAGGACCCTATATGAACATTGATCCAAGAAATCTTTTAACCAATTCTGAGTATCATCAGTCATTTTCCCTTGGACAAGTAGGGTTTTGAGTGAATGGAGTAAAATTTACGTTTTGACCCCTAGTGACCCCAAATATTTTTTGATTTCAAAAACCGTTCTTTTGTACATGCGTACGACCAAAAGGAATATGTTGACCAATTCTGACGATCATAGGTCATTTCACTAAATTGGAAATGCGTTTTAAGTGAAAATCACGTTTTGACCCCTAGTGACCCCTATGTGACCTTTGACCCCTTATGCTTTTCAACCTGAGTAGTGGTGCACACAAGGGTTCTTATGACAAAATATGGTCAATATCGGGTCAATGGTTACGGAGCTATAGGTCCCATGACAGAAGAAGAAAGAAGAAAGAAGAAGAAAGAAACAGGACAAATACAGTATATTAGTCGTTTCTCGACTAATATAACTAGACATAAGCTGCGATCGGAGATCGCGGATATTAGTCTAGCGGATTTGGTAGTTAGAGAGCGGGGATGTGCGTATTTGTTGGAACCAATCAGCGTTCAGTTTTGATTTTAAAAACCGAACTATTGTATATGCGTACGGTCAACAGGAATATGTTGGCCAATTCTGACGATCCTATGGTAATTTCACTAAATTGCAACGGCGTTTTAAGTGAAAATCACTTTTTGACCCCTAGTGACCTTTTCTTGACCTTTGACCCCAAACTTATGATTGACTTTTTTTCTTGGCTTATCAATGCGCGGAAGAAAAAAGTAGTTCCGTCAAAATCGGAGCATGTCTTAAGATTTTCACCTGTATAGTTCAATGACCTCTAGTGACCCCGTGTGACATGTCACTTTTAGTGGAGAAGGACCCTATATGAACATAGATAAGAGGAATCTTTTGACTAATTCTGACAATCATAGGTCATTTCCTCTCGGACAAGTAGCATTTTGAGTGAATGGAGAAAAATTTACATTTTGACCCCTAGTGACCCCAAATATTTTTTGATTTTAAAAACCGAACTATTGTACATGTGTACGGTCAAAAGGAATATGTTGACCAATTCTGACGATCATAGGTCATTTTTACTAAATTGCAAATGCGTTTTTAGTGAAAATCACGTTTTGACCCCTAGTGACCTTTTCTTGACCTTTGACCTTAACAATATGATTGACTTTTGTTCTTGTCTCATCAATACCTACAAAATGAGATATGCCCGGTCAAAATCGGAGCATGTCTTACATTTTATCCCTGTTTAGGTCAATGACCTCTAGTGACCCCATTTGACATGTCACTTTTAATCGCTGAACACCCTATATGAACATTGATCCAAGGAATCTTTTGACCAATTCTGAGTATCATCAGTCATTTTCCCTCGGACAAGTAGGGTTTTGAGTGAATGGAGTAAAATTTACATTTTGACCCCTAGTGACCCCAAATATTTTTTGATTAAAAAAACCGTTCTTTTGTACATGCGTACGGTCAAAAGGAATATGTCGACCAATTCTGACGATCATAGGTCATTTCACTAAATTGCAAATGCGTTTTTAGTAAAAATCACGTTTTGACCCCTAGTGATCCCTGTGTGACCTTTGACCCCTTATGCTTTTCAACCTGAGTAGTGGTGCACATAAGGGTTCTTATGACCAAATATGGTCAAAATCGGCTTAATGGTTACGGAGCTATAGGTCCCATGACAGAAAAAGAAAGAACTAGACATAAGCTGCGATCGGAGATCGCGGATATTAGTTTAGCGGATTTGGTAGTTAGAGAGCGGGGATGTGCGTATTTGTTGGAACCAATCAGCGTTCAGTTTTGATTTTAAAAACCGAACTATTGTATATGCGTACGGTCAACAGGAATATGTTGGCCAATTCTGACGATCCTATGGTAATTTCACTAAATTGCAACGGCGTTTTAAGTGAAAATCACTTTTTGACCCCTAGTGACCTTTTCTTGACCTTTGACCCCAAACTTATGATTGACTTTTTTTCTTGGCTTATCAATGCGCGCAAGAAAAAAGTAGTTCCGTCAAAATCGGAGCATGTCTTAAGATTTTTCCCTGTATAGTTCAATGACCTCTAGTGACCCCGTGTGACATGTCACTTTTAATCGCTGAACACCCTATATGAACATTGATCCAAGGAATCTTTTGACCAATTCTGAGTATCATCAGTCATTTTCCCTCGGACAAGTAGGGTTTTGAGTGAATGGAGTAAAATTTACATTTTGACCCCTAGTGACCCCAAATGATTTTTAATTTTAAAAACCGTTCTTTTGTACATGCGTATGGTCAAAAGGAATATGTGGACCAATTTTGACGATCCTAGGTCATTTCACTAAATTGCAAATGCGTTTTTAGTAAAAAATCACGTTTTGACCCCTAGTGACCCCTGTGTGACCTTTGACCCCTTATGCTTTTCAACCTGAGTAGTGGTGCACATAAGGGTTCTTATGACCAAATATGGTCAAAATCGGCTCAACGGTTACGGAGCTATAGGTCCCATGACAGAAAAAGAAGAAAGAAAGAAACAGGACAAATACAGTATATTAGTCGTTTCTCGACTAATATAAAGAAGAACTAGACATAAGCTGCGATCGGAGATCGCGGATATTAGTCTAGCGGATTTGGTAGTTAGAGATCGGGGATGTGCGTATTTGTTGGAACCAATCAGCGTTCAGTTTTGATTTTAAAAACCGAACTATTGTATATGCGTACGGTCAACAGGAATATGTTGGCCAATTCTGACGATCCTAGGTAATTTCACTAAATTGCAACGGCGTTTTAAGTGAAAATCACTTTTTGACCCCTAGTGACCTTTTCTTGACCTCTGACCCCAAACTTATGATTGACTTTTTTCTTGGCTTATCAATGCGCGCAAGAAAAAAGTAGTTCCGTCAAAATCGGAGCATGTCTTAAGATTTTCACCTGTATAGTTCAATGACCTCTAGTGACCCCGTGTGACATGTCACTTTTAGTGGAGAAGGACCCTACATGAACATGGATAAGAGGAATCCTTTGACTAATTCTGACAATCATAGGTCATTTCCTCTCGGACAAGTAGCATTTTGAGTGAATGGAGAAAAATTACCATTTTGACCCCTAGTGACCCCAAATATTTTTTGATTTTAAAAACCGAACTATTGTACATGCGTACGGTCAAAAGGAATATGTTGACCAATTCTGACGATCATAGGTCATTTCACTAAATTGCAAATGCGTTTTTAGTGAAAATCACGTTTTGACCCCTAGTGACCTTTTTTTGACCTCTGACCCAAAATTTGTAATATACTTTTTTGCTTGGCTGATCAATGCGCACAAGAGAAAAGTAGTCTCGTCAAAATCGGAGCATGTCTTAAGAATTTCACCTGTAAAGTTCAATGACCTCTAGTGACCTCGTGTGACATGTCACTTTTAGTGAAGAAGGACCCTATATGGACATGGATAAGAGGAATCTTTTGACTAATTCTGACAATCATAGGTCATTATCTCTTGGACAAGTAGTATTTTGAGTGCGAGGAGTGAAAATGTACATTTTGACCCCTAGTGACCTTTTCTTGACCTTTGATCTTAACGGTATGATTGACTTTTGTTATTTTCTCATCAATGCCCACAAAATAAAAGAAACCCGGTCAAAATCGGAGCATGCGTTATATTTTCCCCCTGTAAAGTTCAATGACCCCTAGTGACCCCGTTTGACATGTCACTTTTAATCGCTGAAGACCCTATATGAACATTGATCCAAGGAATCTTTTGACTAATTCTGAGTATCATCAGTCATTTTCCCTCGGACAAGTAGGGTTTTGAGTGAATGGAGTAAAATTTACATTTTGACCCCTAGTGACCCCAAATGATTTTTAATTTTAAAAACCGTTCTTTTGTACATGCGTACGGTCAAAAGGAATATGTGGACCAATTTTGACGATCCTAGGTCATTTCACTAAATTGCAAATGCGTTTTTAGTAAAAAATCACGTTTTGACCCCTAGTGACCCCTGTGTGACCTTTGACC